>OX419600.1:9180994-9228270 GCA_948473455.1 Teleiodes luculella | reverse complement strand
AACAAGAAATAAAATACCTAAACAAATCACAAGCAAATGAGTTATACTATACTATGAAAAATTTATTTTAATCTCTTTCTTTTTCTCTTTAAATCAATGATTTTTCGCTAAAATTATTAATTTTTAAAATCATTAATATTCCCTATTGTGGTGGTCTAATTAATTTAAAAGAATAATAAATTCTTAAAACAAAAAGTTAGTAAGTTTTCGCGGTGCATACTTTTCTGACTTCGCCTTATCTTGCAATATTAGCTTAACATTATCATTAGAAATAAATTAATGAATTAATATCCGTACTTCCACTGCGTATCTTACAGCTATGACAATAAATAGGGAAAATAGTAATAAAATTTAAATCTTAGTTTTTGGGAACAAAATAGTACATTTTCCTCAAGTTGGTAACGGAGAATTGTCTGAAACGCTAATAAATAACTAAGTTTTATTCTGGATGCAATTACGTTACCAACTTTACCAAGTTATCTTCTTCCTCAAGTTTTTCTAGGTTTGAGCGAGACAGAATGACTTTTATCACAATTTCACTTCACTGTACTTGATACGCAAATTTTAGTGTCATTAAATTGTTTAATAACCATATTATAAAAGACTTAGTAAAAATTCGCCTTACGTATGCAATAAGATTTTGAATAGAATGTATGAAATTGATGGGAAACTAATGTAAATGTATCTAAACCGCCGACCTTCGGAGTTGGTACTCACTATTTTAAATTGAAGCATCAACTATTGGATGTCTAGTGTCTTAGACAATTCAATTCACTGTGGTATATGATAAATACAACATAAATAAGTCAAATCGGTAAAAGACTCGATAATATTTTAAAGCTTTTTATTAAAATGTTCCAATAAAGACCAAAGAAATAAGAAACCTCGCCATATTGTGGAATTTCAATGGAACTAATTTTATAAGGGAAATTGTTGCTATAGTCGTAAAAATATACAAGTAGCGCCTCCAGAGCAGGTTTCTTATTTCTTTGGTCAGGCTTTACAGTAGTCAATAATTTTCTTTTTTTTTTTACTATTGACTGAGCCTAATATTATTATTATTACGCTCGATTTAAAATAGTCAATAATATTGTTAGAATCAGCTCCATTGCCATTAAAGTCAGACAAAAAAGAGTAGAAATTAAAAAGTAGCAACACTGTAGTGTCAACTCTTTCCAACTAATTAATCGTGAAAATGAGACGACACTACAGTAACTAATTTGAAACGGGATATTTACCACTACAGTGTTGCTACTTTTTAATTTCAACTCTTTTTTGTCAGACTGTACAAATCCTCTCACAACTCTTTAAATATGCATAATATAAATCGATATAAACTTAATTGGGCAGTAAAAATATTTTATCACAGTGAATTTGATGAATGCAGCCAGTAATTCATTCTCAGTGATTTCAGCTGATCAGTAGTAAATTATTGAGCAATAAAATAAAAGCAATAAGCAGTGATGCAAGTTAGTATAGAAATCATTACCTCCAAACAATATTAAGAGGAATATTTTCAAAAATTTTGTTTGTACACCGTGAAAGACTGGTTGTTTATCCGCAATATACCAATGAAACTGAACAACTTTCCCTAAGGATAAACGGTTGAAATCTCAAAATTAAAACTCTACTTGTCATACAAAGTGGCCGGTCACGTGACTGAAATATGTATGAAAGGTTGAATATTATTTTTTCACCCAACCTAGCAATAGCAACCTATTTAGCTGCTACCCAATCCGGATGTTTGAACATGAGAAATTTTTGGATTATGTTAATGATTCGAATGAAATGTTAGTGGTGAAGTAATGAATACTCGTTATGTATGGTATTATTGTGCACCCAGCTTGAAGTATCTACAGAATGGTCGAATATAAAAAGTCCGTATGCACGTGTCTGTAATGTAAATGTATGATAGTTAAGTATGAATTTTACTAGTCCTCGAACCATAATTGTCTGTGCTATATCACTATTAAATAACGTATTATAACCAGAATGTTACCCATACTTACGTAGTAACGCCTAACTAATTATATTTTGGCATTTATAATTTAAGCTAAGGTATGTTAACGAGTAGTAGGAAAAATTCTCAAGGAATTTTGATCACCGTAATATAGTCGATTTAATTAGTTTTTGTCTGGCGTTTCATAGTTTAAATTGTTCTTTATTTTATAAATCGATAACAACAACTAATAACTTGGTTTTTAAATTGACGTCCCCCGTAACATGCAGTGCTATGACAAGTTTGTCGCACATTTAACTGTCAAAAAGTTGCGACAAACCCGCCATATTGAAATATCCTCCATTAAAATAAGAGAATACGCACGACAAAATTATGTCTGTCACGCGTGGACCGGGCATGTTAGAGGGGCTGATATTGAAAAACAGACAGATTTCATATACATGTAATCTTGATAAAAATAGTTTTTTTTTTCGGTACAAACTATGCATACTTTCAAAATGCTTCAAATTAATGGTCTCAATGCCATCTTAATATACGCAACTCATTTTACTCTTTCTCTTATATTATATACTTTCCCCTATTTAAATAAGATATATTATAAATTACCAAGCACTGCATAGTATTACCTACTGTAATTAATTGTAAATAAATTGTGTGCATACGGGCTATAGAGAACTGGTGCTCAAACGTTGTTTCCTAGGCTCTTCTAGAATCTAATAGAATGTTCCAATTATTCTTCTGCCTAATGTGTTAGCGTGTAACGTTTATGTAACTAAATTGGTAATTATTACGGTTTTGTATTTAATTACATTTTATTTATACAGTCTGATGGGTGTTTCTTTTCGTAAGTACAAATCCAACTCGTTTAGGTATTACTTTGTCAAAGTTGTGTAAAATGAAAAGTATGTACAGTCAAGACCAGATCAAGCCAAACACTAAGGAATTGGCACATATCTTGCCCATTAAAGACAGAATTGATTGACCATCTTAAAAAATATATTAAATTTGATTCAGAGTATCTTTATCAAACAAAACTTTAAAGGAAGTATGGACACTCCATACAACCTGTTCGTAAAAAGGTAAAGAATGTGTGGGGTATTTCAAATTTTTTGTTTTACTAAAGCAAGGTAAATAAATAATACTCAAGTAATAACTTTATAATTAATTTTATTTACAACACGACAGCATTTAGAACATTCGGTAATTTCACAAAATAAGAAATTTACTGTATTATTACTTCAGAATATTTTATTGCAAGAGTGACTGCCGTTCAAATTATTTCTTTCCAGTCACACACTTATAATGACACTGGTTTCCTTACAAAAACAATCATACATTTTCGGAATGTTTTACTACAAATTATGCGATACAATACTCTTGCAAGCGATTATCATCAAAAATCTAGCAGAATCATTAACCAATATAATCATAATTATCATAAAAACATCAAAATAAACATTTTGCACCCAAACGAAACAAACAAAATCTACAGAATAGTAAAAACGCAAATAATTTATTATTATTAATGGACAGGAATAATAAATAGTTTTTTTATATAAACAGAACAATCTGTCTTAACTTGGAGGCATTTAGTAATGTATTACTTATTCTAGTTTCCCGATTTTACAACATTAAGTAATTAAAGGTATAAAATAGAAAATAAAGGTAGTTACAGCATATTATGCAAAGCACCTTACATATTAAAATCATAGCCTATATTCGAATTCAACTGATTTATAGTGAAATATAAGTGCGTTTCTATTACGCCTAGTGAAGGTACATTAATTTGAAACAAAGAGGAAACTACATAACACATAAAGAATTACTTTTCTGAGGTAAACAGATGAGTAAATTGAAGATATTTTTAAAAAGTACTTGAGATTACTGTTATTCTTATAACAACATGATTATAGTTTGTGTTTGTGTTGTAATATTCATAAATGTATGAAGCCTGAGCAAAAAAAAAAATACTCTTCGGCATATTGCGGAATTTTAATGAAACTAATTTTATTATGAAAATTGTTGCCATAAACATAAAAATATACACGTGGCGCCCCAAAAGCAGGTTTTTTTATTTTTTTGGCCAGCCTTTAAATAATAAAAAATACATAAGTAATTCTTTATACATAAAATATTCTCGTTTCACGTACGCTTACATGTAACAGTAGTGTTTTGAAGAAAAATATTACATTTGTAGAAGTTTTGATCATATTGGTATATATAATAATACATATTTCTTTTTATTGTAGACAAGTTTAAAAATAGAAATGTTTTCTCACAATCACGGGTTGTACTGGGATTCATAATCAAGGAAGACTACTGGCTAGTAAAATGTTTTCGTTAACAAGTTTATAAAACAAAGAATATCTCTCATATAATAATGGAAAGTAAAATCATGAACGGAATAGCATTTTTAAATATAATTAAGATTTTTACATATTAAATATTAAAAAGCTATAATTAGATGTTACATCTAATTGTACTCTCTCAGTAGAGATTTTAGAAGTATTACATTCAAATTGAACGTTTATTATTTACATATTCTGTCGATATGTAATTATAACGATTATAGGTAAACTTATCACATTGTATTATGAATTATTTTCGCGTATTTAACTATTTTATTTAGTTACAGTCTCCTTATTCGGAATATTGATTAAAGGCGGGCAACACACGACATAATAATATGTATTTATTGGTCCGTATAACACCAGTGGTTTAAAACGCTAAATGTGTGACCTCGAAATAAAATATAAACATGTATTGTATAAGCGAGCGAGTGGACGTTAGGACGGAAAATTATCTAGATTTGCCAATCAAACTAAAAGGCAGATATTTCTTGGCAGAATAGTACCAAAAAGAGCTCATGAAATTCTAAGATGTTCTATTACGGGCCAAATACATTTTCTTGTTTATATTTAGGATCTTTTTTCGTTAACTGGACAAGTAAATATTCCATAATAAAAAAGTAATAAAAGTAAGGAATGCGTTAAAGTTTAAAGTATATTGTAAGTTTATAAAAATAATAGATTATAATTTCAAAATCCTAGGCTATTATTATCTTAGTACTTGCAGTAAACAAAAAGGCAACACATTAGTGGACTCCGCTCCTGCCGCTAAAAATGAACCACTGGTGTAAGTAACATTTTCGTGTATTTCAATGTTTTCAAACCTGAATAAACGCATGTTGCCTTGGGCTATGTATTCATACAATAAATACGCCATTTTTTCTAGAAAGGAAAAGTAAAAAAAATGATACTATACATCACACTACAAATACCGCTAGCACACACACTTAATACTCTTGGTTCATTGCAGTACACTGCACCTATTTATCCAATTTGAACACTTTCTGGTTCCGACACTACTGCGCCATACAAATACCAAGGACCCATACAAAATACGTCACTTCGATAAATCTTATTATTTATAGGTACAAATTAATGAGATTTTATCTATTTGATGCTCAAGCTAGTTTTGCGTTCAGAAATAGTTAGACATGAAAATCATACGATACACTTACAAACACACAACAATCATAATTATTTTCTTTTTAATTTTACAATGTCCACAATGCAACAAGCGAGAGTAAATAACAAAAGTGCGCTTAAAGACACAACTGGCTACATTGTAATTTATCGGCCAGTTCACTTGGTGTTGCCAGTAACGAATCTAAATTGTTATTCTACCACCACATTACTCGAAAAATTTCGATCGAAAGTTTGAAACTTGAGTTCCACGTTTTATTGCACTGTTAAAATTATTTTTTTAATGTTTTAGCACACGTACCATAGAGTAAGTAACACGTATAACGTCCAGGCGCGACACGGCAAGCGCACTCCACTCCGGCCGCTCACAGAGTGTTGAAGAGGTCGCGCGCGTTATTCTTTGAATAACGTCGGTACGAACAGTCGCTGAATCAGCTGCCACTGGAAAGTAGATAATAACTATTTTAAGTACTTACTATAAAATTTTAAACCAGTCAAGAAAGTGATAGTTATAAAGTGTTATTTTCATTGCAATGGAAAGATTTATGTTTGGCATTAAGGTGAGGCCAGACGAGCGTAATTTATGAGTTGTGAGTCGCTCATTTTTGGTCGCATAATTTCTGTTTCATACAAAATACGTAACTCATTTTGAGTCGCCGTGTGAATGAAACAAAGGTTTTGTATGAAACCGAATGCAGCAGAAATTGCGCGACCGAAAATCTGCGACTGACGACTCACAAAATTACACTCGTCTAGTCTCAGCGTTACCCAGGTTATATCAGAAATTATGAAAAACCTTCACAAATAAATCGAAAGTACGGTTACTTTGATTTATATGGCTGAAATTATCGCATTAGCTCGAACTCACGAGGCAGACGATCCATCTCAGTTTATATGCAGCTTATAAACTCAGATAAAGCTTCTTTATGACTGACAGGTTACATAAGAACTCGGGTAACGTCCCGCTCTGCCCGTTCTTTCCCGCATCTTTGGTTTTTTATTTAACTTCAATGACAACCGCGCACCGGAATGCGGGGCGTGCGTGGGCCCCACAGGGAGATATTTGAGGAGGTTTTTTTTTTTGTACGTGCACGTCTACGCTTAGGCACCTATTTCACTGGCGACGAAGACAAAAGACGAAAGGGACGCAGTTATGCGTTAGAATGAGATACAGATACACCGCGCTCACTCTTGCGCATAACTACGTCCCATTCGTCTTTTGTCGCTGTGGCCAGTGAAATTCCTGCCTAAAAATGGTAGCCGTTCGACCCGAGCGTCCGCGACACTGACGCTGCGACACGAAAAAGGATAATGGACTCGTAAGGTGATGTATTTAAGAATGAATTTACTCAAAAGTAAGTTGGCGCGACGACACAGACACCGGTGACGCCGCGTCACTCGCGTCATTTTCGCATGCCTCCAAAGTCCACCTTAAATACATCACCTTAGAGTCCATTATCCTTTTTCGTGTCGCAGCGTCAGTGTCGCTGACGCTCGGTTCGAATGGCTACCTTTACGTGTACGCAAACGCATCCGGTGTGCTCCAGTATTAATCAAGCACCTCTTAACTTAGGGGCCGTCCATTAATCACGTGAGGCTTGAAAGGGGTTTGACAAAAATCACGAAATATCACAAGGGGGGAGGAGGGGTGTGGTAAGATATCACGTGTATTTATTCTTTCCAATCAAAAACTACCTGCAACCTTTCTGTCTAGGCATTTTTATCATAGTCCTTAATTTCAGAATAAAATAAGGTTTACCTGTTTTTCAATAAAAATTTAAGATTCTTTGCAGGTACTAAAAGTACACGTGATGTTGGGTGGGGGGTGGGGGGTAGTCTTAAACCTCACCACGTATCACCAAGGGGGTTAAAAAATGCTAAAAAAAAAGATCACGTGACTAATAGACGGCGCCTTAGTGCGATAAACCACTTTTTTTTAAATGGTCACCTCCTATTGGCCATGGCGCGGCGGCGGGCGGACTGTCGCTGGTGCTCGAACTCGAAGTCCTCCTCGGTGAGGCTCAGCCGCTGCATGTGGTACATGAGGTAGTCCTCGGTGAGGATCGCCTCGGGCGGGTGGCGGAGTACCTCTAGCGTCTCGCACAGCCCGCACGCGCGCTTGCGCACTTTGGCCGAGCCCAGCGCGCCGGCTAGGATCACCAGCGCCGCTTTGAATAGCACCTGCAGGGGGAACAATCCAAACTCAAAACACCTCACGTTACGGAAATTCCCTCGTCGAACAAATTGCACCTTTAGCACAGAAGAAAATAATAGTACTAACCCGTACAGAAAGGACACTCACCCCCCGCGCCAAAATGAATTCCCCGCCCGATATAGCGCCCCACGCCCCGCACCCCGCAGGCAGTTGATATTCAGTTGTTATTCAAAAAGAAGTAGCTTGTCAAAACACGTTTTCTGTATGGAGTGACCGACCAGTGCCTTTTGTTTAGTAACAGACCTAATTAAAAGGGAAATAAGTGATCACAATAAGGATACCTTAAAACAATGACAGACAAAATGACATTTGTAAATAAAATAAAAGAGCGTCCTTTTCAAGGTCTTCTTATTAAGAAGGACTCTTTTCAATTTAACCCTTTGACTGGTAGAACTTAAAAAAATATATTGCTTTGCTAAGCAGCGCAGCTGTCAATTTCAGCTTAATTTAAGTGGGATATTTCCGCATGTCTGCTAAACTAGAGCGAACTACGCGTAAAATCGATGTTTGAAGTCTCTAATTGTAAGTTTACAATCACCTGTCCTATTTCGTTATTAAGAACGTGAAAGGGACATATAGTTTTTGAATTTAAATTAGAACGTAATATGTATAATGGGCCCATTGCCTACCTTAACCCCCTCACATAAGACCCATTGCCTACCTTAACCCCCTCACATAAGACCCATTGCCTACCTTAACCCCCTCACATAAGACCCATTGCCTACCTTAACCCCCTCACATAAGACCCATTGCCTACCTTAACCCCCTCACATAAGACCCATTGCCTACCTTAACCCCCTCACATAAGACCCATTGCCTACCTTAACCCCTTCACATAAGAAGACCCATTGCCTACCTTAACCCCCTCACATAAGACCCATTGCCTACCTTAACCCCTTCACATAAGAAGACCCATTGCCTACCTTAACCCCTTCACATAAGAAGACCCATTGCCTACCTTAACCCCCTCACATAAGACCCATTGCCTACCTTAACCCCTTCACATAAGAAGACCCATTGCCTACCTTAACCCCTTCACACAAGAAGACCCATTGCCTACCTTAACCCCTTCACATAGGAAGACCCATTGCCTACCTTAACCCCCTCACATAAGACCCATTGCCTACCTTAACCCCCTCACATAAGACCCATTGCCTACCTTAACCCCCTCACATAAGACCCATTGCCTACCTTAACCCCCTCACATAAGACCCATTGCCTACCTTAACCCCTTCACATAAGAAGACCCATTGCCTACCTTAACCCCCTCACATAAGACCCATTGCCTACCTTAACCCCTTCACATAAGAAGACCCATTGCCTACCTTAACCCCTTCACATAAGAAGACCCATTGCCTACCTTAACCCCTTCACATAAGAAGACCCATTGCCTACCTTAACCCCCTCACATAAGACCCATTGCCTACCTTAACCCCCTCACATAAGACCCATTGCCTACCTTAACCCCTTCACATAAGAAGACCCATTGCCTACCTTAACCCCTTCACATAGGAAGACCCATTGCCTACCTTAACCCCCTCACATAAGACCCATTGCCTACCTTAACCCCCTCACATAAGACCCATTGCCTACCTTAACCCCCTCACATAAGACCCATTGCCTACCTTAACCCCCTCACATAAGACCCATTGCCTACCTTAACCCCTTCACATAGGAAGACCCATTGCCTACCTTAACCCCCTCACATAAGACCCATTGCCTACCTTAACCCCTTCACATAAGAAGACCCATTGCCTACCTTAACCCCTTCACATAGGAAGACCCATTGCCTACCTTAACCCCTTCACATAAGACCCATTGCCTACCTTAACCCCTTCACATAAGAAGACCCATTGCCTACCTTAACCCCTTCACATAGGAAGACCCATTGCCTACCTTAACCCCTTCACATAAGACCCATTGCCTACCTTAACCCCTTCACATAAGAAGACCCATTGCCTACCTTAACCCCCTCACATAAGACCCATTGCCTACCTTAACCCCTTCACATAAGACCCATTGCCTACCTTAACCCCTTCACATAAGAAGACCCATTGCCTACCTTAACCCCCTCACATAAGACCCATTGCCTACCTTAACCCCTTCACATAAGACCCATTGCCTACCTTAACCCCTTCACATAAGACCCATTGCCTACCTTAACCCCCTCACATAAGAAGACCCATTGCCTACCTTAACCCCTTCACATAAGACCCATTGCCTACCTTAACCCCCTCACATAAGAAGACCCATTGCCTACCTTAACCCCTTCACATAAGACCCATTGCCTACCTTAACCCCCTCACATAAGAAGACCCATTGCCTACCTTAACCCCTTCACATAAGACCCATTGCCTACCTTAACCCCCTCACATAAGACCCATTGCCTACCTTAACCCCCTCACATAAGACCCATTGCCTACCTTAACCCCCTCACATAAGACCCATTGCCTACCTTAACCCCCTCACATAAGACCCATTGCCTACCTTAACCCCCTCACATAAGACCCATTGCCTACCTTAACCCCCTCACATAAGACCCATTGCCTACCTTAACCCCCTCACATAAGACCCATTGCCTACCTTAACCCCCTCACATAAGACCCATTGCCTACCTTAACCCCTTCACATAAGAAGACCCATTGCCTACCTTAACCCCCTCACACAGGAAGCAATCCCAAACGCGCAGCAAGCTGTCCCAGGGCAGGGTCCTGGTGAGAGCGCAGAGGAACCACTCGGTGGCGTAAAGGACCGGCTCCACCTTATGCTTGACTAGATGTCGGTGCACCGCGGGCGCCGTCCGCCGCAGCAGCGCGTGCAGAATATCGCCGTCCCGCTGGAGAACCTGGAGAATCATTACGTGAGGAATTAGTTGATTTAGAAACGGCTTTAGGGTAATGTGAGTTTTTGAGAGATAATTCGATTCCAAGCCGAGAACTAAACAAAACCGTTACGTAGATAATTTTAACAACTAGAAAAGAGCTGATAACCTTTATATGGCTTAAGATATTTTCTTGGATCGTCGCTAAGAATTCACTTTTGATTATGACACCTTGCTAGCAAAAAAAATTGATCAAAATCGGCGCATCCGTTTAGTAGCTACGATGCCATGCCACAGACAGACAAACACACACGTCAAACTTAACACCCCTCTTTTTCGTCAGGGGTTAAAAAAAGTTAATGAACTATGTCTATGTCTAATAATTTTGAAGGATTTACGAAATTTGGTCTGTAACATAATTTACTCATTCATTGCATAATCATAAGTATGATAGGTAGAAATAAAACTGCACATTATATAGTAATTAGGATTGCAACTTTTCCACAGAAATTCATTAATATTGTGGCGATAATAAAATATTATTGTGTAAACGACATGCATAGAAACAATATTTTAATCAAAGTGTCACATCGAATGGTGACGGACGAGCAACGTAACCTTGATTCTTTTGTAATGATAACCATACACAACTCATACATAATCACTACGAAATTTTATGAACGTTTACTATGACATAAATATACTATTTAGATCCAACATGCATGTACTTTAAAAAATATAATGTATGTGAAAATTAAATAAATTGCGTAATTACGTAATATTCTTACAAAAAGACAATAATGTTTTTTCCTGTTTTCATTACAATTACTTAATGAATCAATATTATTTTTGCTATTATCCCAGCAGGAAAACTGCAGAAATTGTATTTGTTTAGAAGAATTTCAAAATACGCGTCCTGTCATTTTGTTTGCTGTCGACTTGAAAAGCAGAAGTTGGGCTTCGCTAACAACTTGTATAATGTCCCCAACTCCCTAGTTGTACCGACCTAGTTGTAGTTGGTCGACCAAGGCCCATTAACCCTGATTTTTAGGGTAGGCTCGAGCCCTTCGTTGGGGACATATATGAGCTGTTAACAAAGACATAGTGGTAATAGCACGTAATAATATATTGTGGCATTGGTCATGCCATCTCTTTTGCTTGTCGGCCTGGTTGCAACTACATTTTCATTTTAAATCTATTTCGAGACATTTATTTTCGTGGATTGTGTCAGTTTGTTTTTGACATCTTCCTGCTCCAGCTCTCATCTGGACAGGATAGTTTATTGCCACGAGGACAGTGAGGAACTGAAGGGAACATCCCTTTCACCTTTTAAGATTGTGGTATATTTCATTAGTGATACTATAGTAAGAGTTGTGTGCCAATTAATAAAGAAAGTGCGTTTAAATAAGAAATAAGAAATATTTATTTAAAAAGTATACAATGTAATTTTCTTGCAATTAACACCGAGGACTGCTTTAGTTAAAAACTGTGCTACAGTCTTCAGTAACGAGAGTATTTAATTAATTGCTACCTTAGCAATAAGGCCGCCTTTTGACTCTTCTGTTTTGTTCTGTATTGTTTACTGTATGCTGTGTCTTTTGTCAATAAAGTATATTGTATTTCATTGTTAACGCTGCCACATCAACTCCTTACAATATTACAGGTAATGAAGTAAGTGGTAAGGTTACCTCTAGTCCCGGGTTGTAGTACCCGCTGAGGTACTTATCGCTGATGCTGACGAGGCACCAGAAGGCCTGCACCGACGGCATGTGCATGAGAAGGAACGCCGCCACCGGCGCCTGCGCCTGGAAGTACCCCACTTTCGGATTCAACACCGAATACGCCTTCAATACGTTGAACAGCTCTTGTTGCCTGTAAATAGATACAAAACGATTTGTTAATACATACATAGTATAGGTAAGTAAACAAAATGTGTGTGACATCTCACACATGGACATTTGACCCCAAACTGACAGAGCCTCCGGACGAGGCAAACACAAAATAAAACTACTTCCATTCATATGATATGACAATCTGCGTGAACAACACTAACTAACGTGAACATAACACTACTAAACATAACAATTGGACTAAAATAAATTACGTGCCTAAGCTAGAGTAAATCCCTGCGTTATGGGCAAAATAAAGGATTTAATAAAACAAAACCAAATAATAATTTATGATAAACAAGCAAGCTTCAAATAAATAAAATTAGTAAAAAAGATTAACAGCAACTTACCCCAACCCCTCCTCCCTGATAAACATCTCGTGGTAGGGGAACTGTCTGTGCAGGTCTTTCCTGATGTCTTCCATGCACTTAGGGTCGCCAGGCGCCTGCAGCAACTCTTCATACTCGTTAGGATGCCTCGCCAGGAGAAGCTGGCCTCCGCAAAGGTACATCCAGGCTTTAGGACGGACGGACGCTGGGATACCTGGGGAAATACACAAGACAATAGGTGTAAAGTATGGGATACCTGGAGAAATACGCAGAAAATAAGTAGGTACTAATAGGACAAGAGCCCCCCTTTCGGACCCCTTTTGTAACCCATGGTCTAAGAAAAGAAGGTCTAACCGTTAGACCACGTGACTGACACAAGCCTACGTCATAATTTGACATAACCTCAAAGGTGACGAAAGTGATCGAGATCTTTTGTTTGAACGGGTACCAAAATATTCAGTCCAATAAGATTGATTAGCTTTTGACTGTAGAAATTAATCGCGCGAAATCTGAAGCAAAAGCTAATACAATGCAATCCTAGATATCTGTTTGTTTCCTGTTCTGTCAAATCTGTTAGTTTGGTCTACAGCTTCAAAAATAAAATAAATACGCGAAAATAAACTTTCAGCTGTAATAATATATTTTTACTTTTAAACATAGTACTTTATTTAACAAAACTTACATATTTTCTGAAAGAAAACTTAACTTGCCTTCCTCTCATCACTACATAGTATAAAACAAAGTCGCTTTTTCTGTCCCTATGCCCTATGTCCCTCCCTTTGTTTGTACGCTTAAATCTTTAAAACTACGCAACGGATTTTGATGCGGTTTTTTTTAATAGATAGAGAGATTCAATAGGAAGGTTTATATTTATAATACATGCATAATATACTTAAGAATAATCCACAATAACCATTTTCCCGTGCGGAGCCGGGGCGGGTCGCTAGTTTATATTAAAACCATAAACCGTAACGTTGAATAGCCTTACTTACTTACAAACTTTTTAGACAAAGAAATCGCGAAAATGTCCGCATAGGATCTAACATTATTTCAAATGGCGACGTCGCTTGGCTTTTAAGAGTAACCCCGAGAGGATCGAATGTCACGTACACGTAGCATCGCTCAGTCACGTTTAGGGACGCCACGTACGGCGGCACAGCTGGAGTGCACTTTCTAGTTCTAGCCTTCGGAGATTGTCTACTTTATTAAGGCTACATGCATTCGAGAGCTGATTTAAGGTTGTCGCACCCGCGGCTCACCACGGTATTTGGCGAGCCAGCGGGAGCAGCATGATTGAAGATTGTAAAATGAAGGTTTACGGTGAAATGATAGGAACCACTTTTCGTTATCACTGTAGGTAAACTGTACATTTTCGATCGGCCGTCAAAGCCGGTAGCTAAAGGTAAACTGAAAACAATGGACGAAGATGACGTATGAATGACGAATGAATTCCAAATTGGAATATATCAATTTGAACGAAAAGGAAATGGAAAATGAGGAGATAATCGATGTTGCAAGGCTCCTCGTTACAAGGTCATATAAAGAAATCTGAGAGTCTCAAAAACTAATAATGCTAGTTTCATTATCATTCATTTCATTATCATCGTTTCAGCCTGTAGACGTCCACTGCTAGACAAAGGCCTTCGCAAAGATCTCGACAATGATCGGTCCTGCGCTGCCCGCACCCAGCGGCTTCCCTCGACCTTCACCAGATCGTCGGTCCACCTACAACTAGAATGCCAGTTTACTGAAACAAATTGTGCGTAAACCTAAAATTGTTCTCGAGTGTATTTAAATGTGTCATATTATAGTGGCTCTAAGGAAGCAGCAAAAAGAAGCAAAGAAGTTCTGTGCCTTTTAGTACTTAACCAGTTTTTTATATCAACTTGTGACTCAGAAAGAAAGCGATAAGCATTTCGCAAAAAAAGTTATGATACAGGTTCGTGAGTAATACTTAACTTTAAAGATTAATAGGAAAAAGATAAAGGTATTATTTCGTATTTCTAACCTAGATCGTTTCTTGCATCGAAAGACAAGCCGCCAGCCACTTGTAAACTAAAATTATAATTTAGCCAAGTAAAGTCGGTTAATGCCTGTAACCTAATTCGTGGCGCCCCATTATGAGCGTGGCCAAAAACATTGGCGTGGCGTCGTCGGCAGTACACTGGCCCCCGTTTGAGATTACACAACACTGTTACATTTCTTACAATCTGCAGCGTTCAGCATTGCAGTCAAACAGAAATAACATGCGGCTTCCGTTTGGAAATCTTTTTCATTCATTTGACGATCTCGCCATAGATAAACAAGACAAACTAAACATACTGTTGTTGCAGGAAAATTAACTTTTTACTTATCGTGTGTTGTGAGAAAAGGTTTGAAAACTTTTGACACCTTTTGAGCCAAATAGACTTGAGGTTCGAGTCCTTAAGTTTTATGATTTCCAGGTTAAGCAGTTTCAAGTCAAGTCTTACAGCTAACAACACTAATTTACGATGCGCTATTTATACTTGACATTTATTTCTTACGGTGGTAAGAAATAAATGTCACGTGCCAACATGACCAAAACGAAATTTGCATGTAAATTAATTAATCAACACAAAATCATAGAATTCTTTACATCTATAAATATTTTTCAGTCTATATCAAACTAAACTAGAATAGAAAATTCTAATGAAAAAATTGCAGTATGATTGCAGTTTAAATATATAAAATATGTATGAATAAAACACGTAATAATATAAATAGTAGAAGACAGGATGATCAATGGATCATTTCGCTTTAAACCAAAACGACTTCTGTAGAACTATGTTTCATAATTTCCGCGTTATAAATCCGAATACGCTATGTCTTGTCAACACAAAGTTTACGTATTACAGACGCATTTTGTCACAATATGTTTCCTTCCTCTCCGTTCGCAAACAAAGCTACGATGGGGGAATCGTTAATAACTAATTAAACCTCATTGTGGCGGCGAAAGCGGGCTTTCTCTCACGGCTGTCGTTGGAATGCTAAAAACGAGTAAGCAATGGATTTGTACTTTAGTGTCAGAACAGATGGGAGGTGGTTTTGCGCAAGATGAATAAACCCATGGGTTTATTCATCTTGGGACCATGGTCTAAGGTCTAATCTAAGAAAACAAGGTCTAACCACTAGACCACGTGACTGACAAAAATCTACGTCATCTTGCGCTGTTCGTCCTTGTCGAATGCGTGTTAATAGACAAGGATGAACAGCGAAAAATTACGTAGGCTCTTGTCAGTCACGTGGTCTAACGGTTAGGTTAGGTTAGGTTAGCCTTGTTTTCTTGGACCATGAATAAACCCATGAAGAAATTGAGCAAGAAGTAAGAGAGAAAGAGAGAACTGATTTGTGATAGATGATAGATATAACAACAAGTTCATTAACTTCTTTTGTTTACAAATATTATGCGTATGATTTCGTCGCCTTTCCTGCAATTTTAGTGAAACCTTCCCGACGCATAATGAAATGACATAAAGTCTAAAATCAACCTAAACGCATTTTGACTAAACACCTAAACTTACCCCAATCGCGTAATGACTGATGATGATCTGTAGAAAATTGTATATTATTCGATGAAAAATGATGTTGTTTTGTCCTCGTATAGTAGACGTATGTGACTAAAAGGTTTTTATTGAATATATCTAGCGCTTAGAACCTTCAAGCAATTAATTTTCTATTATTGTAAGATAACAATAATACATCTGTATTTACCTAGAATTCTCGATATTTGTCTCTAAGGAGATTATACTGCAGTCTCTGTCACAGAGTTATTGCCTGGTCACGGTTCATTTTATATTGCTACATTTATTATCAACAACTTTCCTCTTTATAATAAGTTGCAGCTATCTGATTATCTATCTTCCTAGACGTTCCTGTATGCCGGCTGTCAGCACATAGTTGTAATAAAGGCTCCGGGTACAAGTCTTATTTCGTCCAATAGCAAAAAGTTCTGTTGAGTACAAGTTTAATAACGTCCAAGTACAATTTAATCCAAGATTAATCTAGTCCAAGTTTCATTTTGTCCAACTAGACAAGATTACGTTGTTATTGGGAGTAGTAAGTAAGTTAAGTAGCAGAAGGAGAGTTGTTACCTTTGCGGCAGCGTTCGCGCACTTTCTTGTAGTTTTTGTTCATGAAGGCTTCCCAGTTGTCCAGCATGCGCAGCCATTTCTGCTCCCTCTTCAGGATCGTGCTCGGAGATACTGTCCGCTTGCTGCAACAATAATACAATAAAATATAAATATGTCACACACGACTAATGAAAACTAATGCTGTTGGTTCCACTACCAAAATGGAACGAAGTATTTGAAAATCCAGGTGGACTTACTAGTGGAACCCAGCGGTGGTACCAACCGTCCGAAATGAACTAGGCAAAGCCAGAGCCTGTACTATAATAAGTGCCGGACAGCTGCTAAATACATACATATATAAATATTAGCTTTCCGCCCGCGTTAACAGTTTTTCCCGTGGGTATGAGGCTTTTCCCGCGGTAAAAGGTAGCCTATGTCACTCTCCATCCTACTAACTTTATGCCTAAAATCAAGTCGATTGGTTGCTTACTTGAAGGAAGGACAAACAAACAGACAAATACACTTTCGCATTTATAATATTAGTATGGATATAACATCCAGACAAGGCAAATACAAATGGTCATCACAAGAATGTTTGCCCTGGGGGGGATTCGAACCCGCGACCCTGATTTGAAGGCAGACTATACTACCAACTTTGCTACCGTCTATCAATAAATGCAAGATCTGAGATATTTTTAATCGATCGCTGAATAGCAAAAATCGAACACACCAGAAATATAGTTAGACAATTTTATTCATCAAAATATTAGCCCGCGGCTGACTGTGTGTATTATTATAATATAACAGAACACATAATAATTACAACTTGTCATATATGTAGTATTTTTTAAGATGCACTAAAATACATATTTTGTCCCTGTAAAGTCGCAGTGACCATGATGTAAAGATTTCCGCATTGCGCTAAATAACCATCGCTAGGTACTTAGTGAAATAATTTCTAGTGTTAAAAAGCGAGTATGAAAAATAGAATAGAATACCAGTAAGCGTAAAAGAATAATAGTAGATTAAAATCCAGAACGCTAAAGAAGAATGTCTGGATCCGTCTTTGCCTACCCTTCCGAGAAAGAGCCTCACTTTATGTATATGTAATATTCTAGAACTAACTAACATCGTGAGGAAACCTGCAAACACCTGCGAAGTAATTCAAGGGTTGTGTGTGAAGTTGACCAACCCGGACTGGACCAGCGTGGTCGACTAAGGTCTATTCACCCTTTCAGGGCAGGCTCGAGCCCCTCGGTGGGTAAATTATGAGAAAAGTACCAGATATACTCATAAATTTGAGTATAGAGCTACAGAAAATACTTAGAAAAACAAAAAGAACGAAAATAAGTGTTTGACCAGAAACTAGGTTATCAACTACTTTATCTTAGACTAGCGACCCGCCCCGGCTCCGCACGGGAAAATGGTTATTGTGGGTTATCCTTCAGTATATGATGCATGTATTATACATATAAACCTTCCTCTTGAAACACTCTATCTATTAAAAAAAACCGCATCAAAATCCGTTGCGTAGTTTTAAAGATTTAAGCGTACAAAGGGACATATTTTATACTATGTAGTGAAGACGACCGCAGTTTGATTGTAGATAATACAATTAACAACACTACGATAACTGTTTGTGTCATGATTATTTCAGGCGTACGCTCCGTAATTTTTATACAAATTTAATATAGCTTCAGATGACTGCAGAATTATTTTCTAGACTTCAATTTTTTTTTTCCTCTAATTTGGAGATAATCAAAAAAGATAATAAAAAAGAATGTAACCGTGTATTTGCAAAATTGAATTAAGCGGATAAGTATATTACGCGTGACAAATAAGCATTAGTGCATTGCTTTTTTATTAATTTAAATTTTGCGAGCATGAATAAACGAAGCATTAAATGAAAAAACTTAAACTTCAACGTAAAATTATTTCTGCATACAAAATGTTTTAGAATAGAATAAAATGTATTTGCTTTGAAAACATAAAATTTTAGCTGATGATAATAGCAAGTTTCAACGTTTACAATCTAAACGCAATATTGCAACATGCAAAAGGTTTCAAAATTATTTCAAAGTATTTTTTTATTTCGTGTTTTTTATTACGTTTACAGTCGTAACAATGACACGATGCGATAACGGCGTCGACGATATAAACCGCCACAGACACACCGATAAATTTTACCTAGCAACTGGCAAAATACCAATTACATGGCCATATGCAAAGTATTAGGTAGTGTGGCGCTACATTACAGTAAAATTATACTATTACTTTAATATTCAAGGCAAAAAAAATTGCAAGGAACCCGGGCGAAAATTTTATGCCGTTCACTTGCTTGTCAGTATTCTGTGTAACTTTTTTTAAATACTAAAGCACATCGATTCACTGTTGTGGTATCAAGTGAGTTTATCAATAAGTGATTTTAGTTAGTAAGAAAGCCTTACCAATTCGAGCGCCCAAAAATAATGAAAATACAAAATTATTTCTTTAAAACACAGAAAACTCTTGTGAGACGCCTTCGTCTTCCACGTTCTTTAAGGTTACATTCTTCCAGTACCTCAAGGATACTTCAGCATATTCCTATACAAGCGTTACCTATGCGGTCACTGACGCATTGGGTTGCTAATTAGACGCGTGCGCCTGGGCAACCGAGGTCACTACACCGTTTGCAGTACATACTACATGCTCGCCTCGGCTAATGAATAGGCCGACTTGTAGGGAAAAGACAAGCCATTCAAACCCACACCACACGTGGTATGCAATCGTTATTTATCAATGTTATCATAGATAGACACTTTTACACGCCAGTGATTTTTAACTGCAACTGTAGCTTTTTAAATGTTTGATTTAATGATTTAGTTATCAACTTATCGTACATAGTAAAAACATATAAGAATGTTAAGAACTTTTTAGAATGAAGTGAACGAGAAACTCCTTCCTATCCTATCATTTGCAGATCATATATGAGGAAAGGGCATTGGCCATTGACTGTCATAATTTGTGGAACTTATATTGAAAAGCGTTTTTTGACGGTTTGTTTAAAAATAAGGCATGTAGGCTCCCACCGGCATCCCGTTTAAAAAATTTGCGTACGGCCAACTGTTGATTGATTTATGTTCTAGAGACCTTTAGCTATATAAAAGTACATGTTGCCACGAGCGAGCGTGGTAGGTTTCCGTTCTAGCCGAGCATCCTCAAACCTCATATATATGACGAAAAAAATTTTTTTTTAAATAACCGTTTGGGGTATCAAATGAAAGTGTATAATGAGTAGATTGCAAATATAGAATAGAATAGAATAGAATAGAATAGAATAGAATAGAATAGAATATACTTTATTGCACACAAGAGAATACAACAAACATAATTAAAGCAACACAGGTGTACAAAAGGCGGCCTTATTGCTAAGGTAGCAATTTCTACCAGGCAACCCTTTGGGTACAGGATTGCATGAATAAGTAAATAACTGCGAGGCAGTGCGTTAAATACAAAAGGAAAAACAGATACATACATAATCTACGTTAAGCTATATGAAACAGGAATAAAATAATATAAGCATCTTAAACCTACACAAAAATATCTACAAAAATAAATAAATAAATATATATATAATATAATACATAAATATTCATACATAGATAAATAAAATAATAATAAACTACAAAAATACTACTTAGATAATAAAAATTAAATCTACATATACCTAAAGAAATCAATAAGACAACCAAAGTCCACAGAAGAAAGAAGCACAGTTCAACAGAGGGAGAGGAAATGGGCTTTCAGACTATTTTTAAAGGAATTAAGTGAGGGGTCTTCTCTTAATGAAGCAGGAAGAGAGTTCCAGAGTTTAATAGCTTGGATAGTGAAAGAGTTTGAATAACATTTACTTTTATGTAGAGGCATATAGAGACAGAGATTACGAGAAGGACGTACAGTACGATCGTGAGTCTCAGATTGGATATAGCAACATGTTATAGATTGAATATATAACATGTTGCTATATCCGCCCTTCCTATTCAATGTTATTTAAAAAATAAATTTTCGAATGTAGCGTTTCGAGCATACTTTGCATAGCTGTAGATTGAAAACTTCTGAATTAATATTTATTAAAATACATTCTTATTACAGAAATATCCTCAAATATGTGCAAAAAATAAAATCAACCAGAAATAAATTAAAAAAAGCAACTTGACGCTACGTCAGTAGGATGTAAGAAGTAATATGAAACATATCCAGATTTTTTTCAAATTTTTTATTTCTCTGTTTGGCTGTTTGTACGGGCTAATCTCCGAAACTACTGGACCAATTTAAATAAAATTTTGTATGGTGATACCTTATATCCCCGGTCAACATCTTAGATACATTTTACCACGGGAAAATATCAAATCCTACGGGAAATTGTGCACGAAAAAGTAGAAAAACAACGCGGGCGTAGCCGCGGGCGGACAGCTAGTTCCTAATCTAAAGGGACCAACTACACGTCACAAATATAATCACAAGGATATTTCTGATGATAAGAATGTATTTTATTAAATATTACTAAAGTTAGTAAATACTAAGCCCAGCTGTCCATGGTTGGCCGCTTAAAAGTGCCCTTCGTCTGTGGAGAAGAACTGCAGGACTAAGGTCCGCCCTTTTAGAAGAGAGGTATTGCCATAATTTCTACGTTTGGATGGGGCGTTAGGGATCTATTGGTTACATAGTTGAACGCTGCTGCTGGTGTGCAAACTCCTTTAGTTACCTTATACTACAAACTAAGAGAGAATTGAATTAGTCTAATTTTAATCCGAAAACCCCACGGCAATCTATTTCTATCTAAGGCACATATTACATTATAAAAGATCTAGGATCAAAGATCTATGAGTCAAAGATGGGAAAGGGACGCAGTTATGCGCAAAAGTGAGCGCGGTGTATTTGTATCTCATTTTAACGCATAACTGCGTCCCTTTCTCATCTTTGACTCATAGATCTTTGATCCTAGATCTTTTATAATGTAATACCCGCCTAATCTATTCTAAATCAGTACTTCGAGTTTTTCATGCCCACAAAACACTATTGTTTTTGGTAGCACTCAGTTTGTTGATGCCAAAACAATACCATCATTGGAATTCCAAGAGCAAACATCAAATCTCACGCGTCAGTAGTACTATTTATTTAGGCATCAATCAATATGATTCTAAATATCGCACTGTGTATCTAATTAACGATGCTTCCACTCAAAATAGGAGAGCATAAGAAATAGTACTGATAGAGAATACGTTGATATTTTTTAGATTCAGAAATTAGCAAAAGGTTTTTTTTGGATGAGATGCTGCCTTTTATTATTCAATGTAAAACCTTTGCCAAAAATATCTTTACATTTGGCAGCCATAATCAGTGTCAATTTTATTGTAATTTGTAAGTATGTGCCATTCAGCACTGGGCCTAAATGAGCTCGACATTCATGACAATAAAGTGTTACATTCTCAACATACTAAACAGAAGACCGTTATGTAATCTCCTTCCAGATACTTAGCATACCAAATGATATGCCAGTCAGCGCTTTTTGTCTACTAGAAGACAATCAAACAGGGTGCCACTTTTTGCCCACCAGGCTATCTAACAAGATGATTATTCGCCTGTCACTAAGCCTAAGCAGTAATTACAAGCCTATATCAGTAAATCATTAGAGCGACGGTAGCCTAGTGGCTAGGGCCGTTGACTTTCATTCGAAAGTTCGTAGGTTCAAGCCTCTGCACGTATGACGTAAAAATAAATTTTCAATTTTTAATTAAAATTTACTTTTATTCAACGCTCATTGAAGGAAAACAGCGTGAGAAAACCTGCACACATCTGCGAAGTAATCCAAAGGTTGTGTGTGAAGTAGACCAACCTGCACGGAGTCAGCGTGGTCGACTAAGGCCTGTTCACCCCAATTTCAAAATAGATATGGAGGATTTTTCAATATGGTGGGTTTCTCACAGATTTTTGTCAGATAAATGTGAGATAATCGTTTGTCACAGTGCTTCATGCTAAGCTTACTTCTAAGATAACAGAGTAAAGATACTCTGTTATCTTAGATTAGATCTGTTATATTAGATTTATGCTAATACCTAACGCCCGCGCCCTTTAGATTAAAACAGAGTTTCCGAGGCAAACCAGCGCGCATGGCACATGCGACATTGCAATGTAATACTTGTAATCAGGTTGATTGATGTCTGCGCATGGGCATGTTGTAACGTGGGCATCTGGCGTGGGCGGACCCGAATCACTATTATGTATACGCACCGCGTCTTCAGTACAATGTAGTATGCGTTTACAAAATTGAGTACTATGTTATATAACAGCTGCAGTTTGATCGAAGATAATAATAAATGTAAGAGAAGACTTTTCAAAATTAGTCTTAAAAATTTAGCGATAATAAAATCAAATAGTATGTTAAATTAAACAATGTCAGACAGACTTATTATTATGGTTGAAATGTTTTTTTTCTGTGAATAGAAAGTTATAATATAAATAAATATTGTTACGATTTCAGTAATCTCTTCTCAGGTTCTCATCTCATTTAATTTTAAATATTATTTTAAAACACCTACATTTTACCATTCTCAATTTTAAAATTGTTTAACACTTCGCACGATGAAACTCTGCATGTATAGATATATTTACAAGAAATCTTAATTAGCGGAGAACGGAGTTTTTTTTTTCTATTTTGCAATAAAATTAGAACAAGAGAAACTCCTAGAAACTAACGCTTCCGACCAACTGACAGTTTACTGACGTGTTCCGCTGTTAATTTTAATTGTGTTAATATTCAAATTAATACACGCATATTTCTATCTAAAATTACATTCAAATTACTATTTTCCTAATTGTATTCCAGCAATAAATCGAAAATACCTAGAACTGAAAAATAAGTTATTTTACATGGATATTAACACTGTTTTTCCAATGACTCATTCCCGTCATCATTTTGAAGCTGCAAATGCAGAGGTGAATTACAAGAACTCCTCTATGAAAATTTACACTTGTTCAAACATTTGCAATGACAAATAGAATAGCATATGGGTTTACTGTTCATTATCGCTTGAGTACTGAGACATAGGGAATAAATAAGCAGTTATTACTTCATAAACAACATTTGTAACGCTGATAATTTTTGTTTTGTATCACTTCATTACACTGAAAAACGTCATTATAAAAACCAGCCTCCTTATGTTAATACCAAGTTTCTCATAAAGCAATAAATACACAATACAATAATTACTATTCAACGAATGCATACTAATAAAGAAGCGTTAAATAAAAACATCATAAACATTGTTAACTTGCACAAGAAAATTGCATTCAGTGTCAATCTTGGAGTTTGTTGAACAGAGATCGAAGTAAGGAGAATAATTTAAGCCACCGTCTCATGATGTGATAACATGGACATTCTTTTTTGTGTAGTTAGAGCCAAAATTGAATTAAATATTAGATTATTTTAAACCACAAACCCGTAACTCCTACCACATCACTACATAGTATAAAATAAAGTCGCTTTCTCCGTCCCTATGTCCCTATGTCCCTTTGTACGCTTAAATCTTTAAAACTACGCAACGGATTTTGATGCGGTTTTTTTAATAGATAGAGTGATTCAAGAGGAAGGTTTATATGTATAATACATGCATAATATACTGAAGGATAACCCACAATAACCATTTTCCCGTGCGGAGCCGGGGCAGGGTCGCTAGTTATAAATATAGTCTAAATATATTTGTCGGAACTGATGATGGCGAAAGGATAAATACAAAAAAAAGTTTTACTTATATTATAACTACATAAAGATAGGTTATATTATATAATATTTTTATAAAGAAATAAAAAAAGTACATGTTAATATAAAAAAACTAAGTTGCTGTACGTACTTCATCACGGGAAATTGTATTAAAATTTTGGTAACCCACAAACATAGTCCATAAGACGCATACACCTGAGATCATTGACCTTAATCAATCTACAACTCCGATCTGTGTTTATAAACGTTCGTTAGTAACCGTAGACGGCGGTGAACGTTATCATCAAAAGAAATCGATGTTTATCACAAAAAAAGTCGATGTTGCAAGTGATTATGTATGATCGATTTATACAACATAGTTAATTTATTCATAACTCAGTGTGGGTTTGAAAATACAAGTGATTGTTCCGATGCGCTGATAGTTATTAACAACACAATTTCTACAGGACCACAGCCTAATATAACACTAAATTAAAAAAAAATAACCCCCGATACAAAACCGTTACTTGATCATTTCAACAACTAGAAAAGAGCTGATAATCTTCAAATGGCTGAAGATATTTTCTTGGATCATAGCTAAGAACACTCTCGATTGTGACACCTTGCAAACAAAGAAAACTAGATCAAAATCGGCGCATCCGTTTAGGAGCTACGATGCCACAGACAGACAGACAGACAGACAGACATTATAACACCCCTCTTATATGTCGGGGGTTAAAAGTAACCCACCGCACCGGCTTCCCACGACCCTCACCAGATCATCGGTCCACCTTTTCGGCCTGCCTTCGCTATGGTCTTACGGCGAGCGGTCACCATGCCAACAGCGCAGTACAATTTCGTGAAGATTTGAGGAAAGCTTTTGTCCAGCTATGGACGCATATAGGTCAGCTGGACAATTGCCTCCCCCAAAGATCCTCACAACGGTCGTGCTGCTAAGTTGAATAGCATCGCTCTAACACAGGAGACAGGAGTCAACTCTGCAGATGACCGTATTTACTATACTCTACCAGCTAACTAGACCGCCTCCGTGAAAACCCAGCGTAAGAGCGTTTCCACATTATCAGATCCGATATCGGTATCGGACAATACGAAGTAAAATTTATGACATTATCGGATATAATGTGAAAGGCAGATACAGAAGCTAGAACATGCAGCTCTACGAAATTCACCCCTACTGCTATGGAATACGGACGCTCTCAAGGTCAACCGCATGTGCTGGCTGCTGTTTATTTCATACTGTTTGATAATGTGGAAACGCTCTTACCCGGGTGGTGCAAGTAGCTTGTCACGTTGAGTAAAATTTAAGGAATTCCATGGCATATTTTACAATTTTAGTGCTTTCAAACGAAGTCAATTGACACAACACGCGCAAGCTACTTGCACCGTGTACAAGCACCCTAGCACGTAAACTCCATCTGTAAGCATGCATTTAACACGACTAATCCTAAACGCCTCGCGTGAGCCGCGTTGAGAAACGCCGCCGGAACATTCTTTATTCAGCGACGGAGCCACGGAGCGGTCGGCGGAAATGGCTCGGAGTTTTTCTAACCAAACATTTTGCCTGAGACGGATTGATCTATTTTTAGACATATTCATCGAAAAATTTTACGTGTTTTAGCGTGATCGTTTAGTGAGCTTTGTCTAGTTTTTATCCTTATCACGCTTTTGATCCAAATCAATCTACTAAAAAGGGAATAAGGAACGTTCAATCTCATATAATTGTTAGTTTTTATAGAAAGACGTAGTCGACAAATGGCATATCAGTAATAAAATAAACCACATTTTGTACAAATAAAAAAAACACTATTTTTCTTTTATGTACCTACGGTGACATCCAAAAGCTAAGGAGTGGTTACGTGGGTACGTATAACGTTTTCTTAAATATTATAATTCACAAATGCATTTAAAAAATATGTATATATTAAATCTCAGTTTATATAGATAGATGCACGTAATTTAATCTCCTATTAAAGATTTACACTATGCTTAAATAACAGTAAAATAAAAACAGCTAGTTTCATATTGCACCAGAAGAATTATCGATGATATATAACAATAACGTTACGTCATTTCAATAGAATCTAATCAACCAGGTAAACAATCATTCATAAAAAGTAATTGTGTGTAGAATGACGTGTCAACTCTTTTATTTCTTGATTAAAGGGCAATGTTTATTCAAACGATAACAAACTGCGGTACGACAGAAAAAGATGTCGTACTCCCCCGCAGAGCCACCCTTTTAGAAAGTTATCAATTATATCATAAAACTGCGCGGCAGTGTTAAACTTGTAAGGTCCTACATTGTCAATTATAAATTTTGTTACGCAAAAGTATTAGAGCTAAAGAAAGAACAATTAATAATATTATATTTTTAATTGTGTACTTTCGTCTAACGTTATACGAAGGCCGGAGGATCAATAGTGAAGAAATGCCTAACCATGGATACGAAAAGGAGAGGACGAGGAAGACCTTTAAACTCGTGCGTGGATGACGAAGGATCAAAAGGACATAAAAGTTCTTAACTTAGAAAAAGAGACGCTCTTAACAGACTTAGAATATGGAAAGCCGATCCCGTATAATCGGGAAAAGGCGAGGAGGAGAAAGAAGGTTTCGTCTACACGTGTTACAGCATTAAGATTAATCACTTCACAACCAGTCTCAACCAGAAGCGTCTGTATAATCAGAACCTGGAACTAACTCAATATTCTGTGATCGATCATATTATATCCCTGGAGATGTTGGATATATATGTATCATAAAACGTATGTATTTTTTATACGTAATTAGTGCTGGTAAAGAAAGCTTTGATGTTCCGAATATAACATAAAGGAAACATAAGAATCCCAATTTATCAGCCATTTCGTCCTATTTCGTATTTATTACTATATTTTACCGAAAATACCTACTTAGCGACAGTGGAAGGATAGAGAGAAGACCGTTGCCCAGCAGTGGGTAAGGTAGGGGCTAAGAAGAAAAACTTACAAACGAACTGCAAAACAGTCGTTAAAATAAAGGTGTGAAATAAGAAATTCAGCTTAAGAAAAAAACTGATTTCACCGTAGTAGATTATTTAGCATGAAGCATTTTTTATAACGTCAGCAGTAAATTTCGTGGTAGGTGAAAGTTGCTATATTAAAATAATGGTATGTATGTATGTACATATCTCTAAGTATAGTTTTACCACCAAACGCGAAAGTATTGTGGTAAGTGGACAGGAAAGCAGTTAGATGTTTTACCTTATTTATTAGATGCCTGCCGCAAACGTTCGCATAGCAGGTATAATTTGCAATCCAGAATATTTTATGCAGTCATTTTAAGAACTCCATCTTTCCTATTACATACATACATACAGTACCGTCTTTTTCCCGGAGGGGTAGGCAGAGACCACTTCCATTCGCTACGATCCAGACACACTTCTTCCACATTCAGTAATCTCCTAACCTAACCCGACCTTTTGTCAGAACGTCCCCGATTTTATTTTGAAACGTTCGTCTTGGTCTTCCCCTTCCAACACTTCCACTCTCGCCTTATAAATCTGTTTAGTCAATCTCTCATTCTCCACGTGACCAAATCAATTTAGCATCCCTTTCTCAGTTCTCCTCACAACATCTTCTTTTACTCCACATTTTTCCCTTATCACAATGTTCCTTACTAATCCTATACACAATTTTACGCCAACAATCATACCTCTCAATGCTCTCATTTAAACAGCACATATTCTACTTTCATGTTTTGTTCTGCCATTACAGACACTTATATTTGTATCGTATATTAGCATAGCATTACTCGTACTACGATAAAACTTTGGATATACAGAAGCACATAATTTCAAGGTTTAGAATAAATAAAAAGATCATTGTGAATTGTGTCTCGTCTCTGCCAGTAATAGCGATGAATGTAAAATTGCTTCTTAGTTCTTACTATCAACAGCCTCCGTATCGAGTGGTCTGAAGCTGGCCTGACGTTACGAAGGTTCCGGGTTCGAATCCCGGTGGGGCGAAATAATATGACTTTGTGCGACTTGCACAATTTGGTTAGTAGGACATAGCAAGCTGGAGTCACCTTGACTGTCCGAAAATATAATAAATTGCTTCGAAAGGCCCGTAAAGGGTCTCGGCTGGCTACTATTTACGGATGTAGTCGTTATAGGAGCTATGTCAAATGCCTTGAGCGGCTCAATAATTTCCGACACCAGGATTGGTGAGGTAGACATGATAAGCAAGCAACTACATAGTTAGTTTTCTTCATGTGTTAAGAAATGCAATAGTATATCTGCCGGTTCCTAGTTCTCACGATAGATACAATCAACAGTAATCATGTACTTAGGGAGTCGGGTTTCGGAACTAGACGACAGTACCACTACCGCCCAATCTTATTGTGCAACCGTTCAATTGTTCAATCAGATCAGCTGACAAATAAAACTATAATTTTTCTTCGAAACTCTCGTCGACGATCACATTTCAAGCACAATATGAAAGCGTAAAATGATGATGAAGAGAAATTAGTAGTTTACATTTCCTGAAGTCAAAGTCAACTAAGTTTTTTTAAAAGGTAGTTAGATACGAAATTTCGCCAAAGATACTCTACAGATTCAACAGTAAATAACTAAATCAACATGTAGTTGGTATAAAGGCACAATCAAACTGTGAACTCAGCGAAGACATTTATGACATTACATACATATAGGTACTGTAAACTGCAAATAAACTGCTTAATTCTACATGCCTGTGGTATGGCTTATTTGTAGTGCATGCCTTTTTAGTAGGTACCTAAATTTTATCTAGCACTACAACTACTCTGCCTAGACTGGGTATTGTTTGTGGTAGACAAAAACAATGTAACAATGAACAAATGACAAAGAGAAGTGAGCAAATTAATACTCAAGACTGTAGGTAAATTATTCAACAACTCTATTGGTCAAGGTATACTATTTTGGAAGTTAATGTTTATTATTAGGCATTGAAATGTGAGCTTACTGTGTATGATCAATACAAAATGGTATGATGATTACTTGATGCAAGCAGAAAGACTGCTTCAACTGATATAGTAAGAAATAAATCATTTATAAATCTAAATTTTAGATTTATGCTAATAAATGAATATGAATATAAAATATGTTCACAGATAGTTATATAATTAAATAACACTTAAACGTTAATAAGCTTTTCAGTAGTAATGAACTCTTATATTTTAAATAATATCCCTTCATTGAGACAGTCTGAAAAAAAACTAATTATAAGTTTATAAAAAAAAGCGGCCAAGTGCGAGTCGGACTCGCCCATGAAGGGTTCCGTAGCAGCAAGTAACATAATATAAAAGTTCTTGTAGTTCGTTGTAAAAAACTACTTAGTAGATCTCATTCAAAACAATTTTCGGTGGAAGTTTGCATGGTAATGTACATTATATATTTTTTTTAGTTTTATCTTCTCTTATTTTAGAAGTTACGGGGGGGACACATTTTACAACTTTGGAAGTGTCTCTCGCGAAAATTATTCAGCTTAGAAAAAAATATTATATTAGAATAGAAACCTCAATAATGCCTCAATATCATTTTTAAGCTATCCATAGACAACCCCACAAGTAAGGGTATGATGAAAAAAAAACTTTTTTAAGAGTCATTTCTAAGCCTAACCCAACCCCAAAAATTTATTGTTTTTTTTATATTTTAGTGTGAAAATCTTAATGCGGTTCACAGAATACATCTACTTACCTAGTTTCAACAGTATAGTTCTTATAGTTTCGGAAAAAAGTGGCTGTGTGTGACATACGAATGGGCAGACAGACATGACGAATCTAGAGGGGTTCAGTTTTTGCCATTTGGCTACGGAACCCTAAAAATAAAACCCCTAGTATAAATATGTTTGTGAAAACAGACATACAATTCATATATCCTGTTGTCAACATAGTGATAAAAATGACTAATATACAATTTTGTAATAACAATTATACTGGGTGTCACATTCTGAACAGTTTTTAGTTTAATTTTAATTTCCTGTAATACATTTTATAGTAATTTTTATGAATAAAAAAAAATATTATTTATTATTTTTATTTTATAGTACTTTGAGGACAGTCTCTTCACTTCACTTATTGTGTGGGTTTCGAGATTAACCTACCTCACAAACTCTAGTCAAGACAGTCTCTAAAATTGTATCATACAAATTGTATTTTGGTAAAAGAAAATATTTTTTTGACCCTCAATGATCAATTTTATAAAATTGGACACTGATAATTTTCCTTATTATTGAGTCACAGTCCATAAGTAACCCACATCTGGCAAATACTACACCAGTTTCAAGTGTTTAGAGAAATCAGACATCGATTGATGTGCAGTTTATTTTGTGGATGAATCACACATTTTTAATAATATTTCAATAATATTATTTTTGTTCTTTTAAAGCGGAAATGATGGACCATTATTGGAGTAAAATATGCAACCTAACCAACCATATGGCTTACCTTGCCTTGTTATTGTCTTGCAGGCTTTAAATTTTTGTATACTGAAGAACCTATTAACAATAACAGTAAAAAAATGATGTTTTTAAAACATTACTATACTATTACTTATTTTCTTTTAAAATTAAATAGCAAATTATGCTGTATCCAAATAATAATAAAATCTATTTCTGTTACATATCTATTCCACATATTGTAACTACAATAAATATAAATCTAATTGCGAACATTCAATGTACATACAATACATTCTTATCTTGTTAGTAAAAGTTTTGTAACAGCAATCACCTTGGTTGCAAAATGAGGTGCCTGTGAGCAATTAGCACTGGCTTGCTGGCATGAAGTATAGACTGAAAATATTGTGGCTTAACCAGAGCATTGCCATAACAATCAAAACTAGTTACAGATAGAAACTATTGCACATGAATCTGTATCAGTTTAAAAGTACAGTCAACAGTAGCTCAATTTTAAAACTTTAGACTTTTCAACATTTCTATACACCGTCAAATTTAACTGGTTGTTTATTTGCAACATAGTGGTGATACTAATTAAACTATACAACTTTCCCGAAGGTAGGAAGTTTATGTATGAAAAGTTGAACATTATTTTTGATATTTCAGCCTATGTCCCAGAGAAAGTTATTCAGTTTCATGAGTACTACCACTATGTTGCAGATAAACAACCAGTTAAACAGTGTATTTGTTAAATTGGGAATGGAATTGTGAAGCATGTATTCAACTTGCCATGATATTATCCATACATTTTATAGGTAGTATGAGTCATCATAAGAGTTAGTACTCAGAAAAGAAAAGCAGTGAGTAGCAGAAAATCATAATGAAAATATTATGTTCTACTTTAATATAAAGAAGAAAGTGTTCACCAGAATATTCTTTCTTTGATTAATCTGTACTAAACAGACTATGTAGTTCTTCTTAATTTTTAGTCATCTGATGACACATAATTACACTCAACTTAATTTAAAAACCATATGTCCCTTTCAGATTCTTAGAACGAAAAGGTACATGTCTACTTATATTTAGAGACAACAAACATAGATTTTACGCATAGTTCGCACTAATTTAGCAGGCATGCAAAAACATACCAACTAAATTAAGCTGAATTTGACAGCTGCACTGCTTATTTTAAATATCATTCATTCAAAATTAAATTTATTCATCTCCCATCCTTTTCGATATTTATATGAATGAAAGAAACCAACAACTTAAATTTAGAGATTTTAGCAGCCATGCCGGAATTGAGCCTAATATTTATTGAGTATATTAACAAATATCTCTATGCATAGTTTTACCCTTGTTGTGATACAACACCCTTTTCAATATTTTCTGATAAACATATTTTTAAAGTCCATAGCTTTACCATCTTTAGGATCTCTTCCAGGCATCATTTGGATATGAAAAGCTAAACTTATACAAAGGTATTTTCAAAACACAGTTTTGCTTTCTTGAATCAACAACACTTAAGCACGGCCGAGGTTTTCCTTCCTAGGAAATTCCGAAGTTATAAATAGCGTATATTAGAGAACTTACGGTTCGGGACTGTACTGTGCGCCTCCAAAGAAGCCATGTCTGTCAGGTTGCGTGGTCACCGACGAGCATATGGACGTAGTATCCCCTTGCTCGCTCCTATCACCTCCCGCACTTTTCACACTCTTCTGCAGGGACATTTTTTAGTAAACACTACTGCACCCACTACCTACGATCCGCTAACATCACGAACACCACCAATTCCACATCCGAGAGCCGCACGGGCGAGTGGGCGAACAAATTAATCACAAAACATGCAATAATCCGGATGCTCCGCGATCACGCCCGTCCACGAAAACAGTCAACACTAAACAGTCCAACGCATCATCCACCAACACCGTCACACGACAGTGGATACCACGATCTTCGGCTTCTTAAAGAAACGTGAATATTACTGTAAAGCAAAAGTCAATACTGTAGTAGTGAAACAAACGTTAAATGGAGAGCAGACCAATATTTTCCAATTATAATTCGACCGAAGAACGGAGCAATTGAACTAGTATTGCAAAACCAAACCAACAATATGTCAAACAAATGGGAAAGCAAAAATGTACAACCCCATAATTCGTGAACTAAGTTTTTACGCACTGATAATGAATGGCCCACCAATATTCCGTGTACAATGGGTTTTGTTCAATTTTTGTTTAGGAATACGGGATGCATATTTTCTCTTGGTTGTGCATTATTATCCGTACAATAACAACCGCATCAACCCCATCAATCCCATGAGATAATACTGTACATACAGTACAGCCAATAATTAGAAATCTATTGAACTCAAAATTATTAGCATAAAGAGAGGTATCACTTTCACTCCTAAAGAAGAGTTGGTCATGGCTTATAGAAAATTACCCCAGCTCTGCCGGCGCTAATAAAAGTTACCTATACTATAATAATAATTTTTATTCATCAAAAATATTTGTAGTTTACATTGAAAAAAAAAACACATCGCTTAAATATAAATTACGTATTGTTTATTATTCTCCGTCTCCCAAACTAGGATTCTACCTGTACTTTAGGAGCATAAATATGTAAAAAAAACTACTTGACTGACTGTATGAAATCAGCCTGAGAAATTAATGTAATTTTAGCCTCAAGCTGACTATACTGACCCATTCTTTTCTATTTTCGCAGGCCTAAAGTTTCATTGGAAATCTTCCCTCGAACAACAAATCACTACAACCGGATCCGGACAAGCAGCATTAATTATTGGGACGTACATTATCGTTACCAGACCAACCATTTGACGTTTGGCACCTATTTCACTGGCGACAAAGACAAAAGACGAAAGAGATGCAGTTATGCGTTAGAATGAGATACAAATACACCGCGCTCACTCTTACGCATAACTGCGTCCCTTTCGTCCTTTGTCGCTGTCGCCAGTCCGCCAGTGAAATACCTGCCAAAGAAGATTGATTGAGGTTATTTTTCTTTCACTTAGGTATTTCTTTCTTTCATAAATAAGCTGAAAAGCTCTCTTCTCTTTTCAGTTTCTGAAATTAAAGTGCAGCAAGAGTCAAATAACTGTGTTCCTTATAGTAAATATGAACTCCGTTCAGAAATTATGGGCGGTTCCATCACTATCACGGTTTACTTCATCGTCAGCTAAGGAGTTTGTGAACAGAAATCCAAGAAACTTAGAACGCATGAGAATAGCGAGGAAGCCAGACGGATACCATCTTGAGAACACTGGCAGGAAGTTTTGGCATAAGTTGGTACTGCTCTGTAATATTTGGATGTTATTTAATAACTTGTTTTGTAACATGTCTTTCTTTCATTTTCAGAATCGTACTAACACCAAGCAATCGCTCTGTGACTGCTGAAGTAGTTCACTTTATGAACGGACCAGTATTAGAGGCTAAAACCACAGAGTGGTGTCTCCGTAAACAACTTTATAGTCCTACTGACTCCTGTGCTTATGTTGCTCTAGGGAAAGTTTTTGCTCAACGATGCCTGGAGTCTGGTATCTCAGAGATTTACTGTGATATTAAGCCAGTAGACGGTAGCAAAACTGAAAAATTTCTAAATGCAGTTGTAAGTGGTGGTGTGAAGTTAGAAGAAATGGAAGTGTACAAAAAACCAGAGCCTTGGGACCTGCACAGGCCTGAAAAACCTTGGGAAGTTGTAGAACAATAAATGTTTTCATGTATTTATTGATTTTAAATAATTTTAATAGTTTATTAGATGAACCTTAGAGAATACATTTTTAATTATATGTGTTGGCTTGATTTCTGAAAAAATCTAACTCCTTATGCATTTTCCTAGCTAAACTATGGTAGTATGAACAAAAGTAATTTTAAAGAAGAAACTTCCTGGCATTTTGACCTTTTTCCCTGTTTGTGCTCAAAGGTCCCGAAACACAACCGCGTTGCGGGGCCCCCCCGCCCCGCAACGCTGGAATCTGCGGCCGCGGCAATCATCTTTCTTGAGAATAAAAGCCGCACTACACTCTCCACAAAACTAGACGAGACATGGCCAATATGAAGGACGCAGTTATGCGCAAGAGTGAGCGCGGTGTATGTGCATCTCATTGTAACGCATAACCTCGTCTCTTTCGGCTCTCGGGTTTTGTCGAGTGTGTAGTGCAGGCTTTAGTTGAGAGTTGATTGGCGGCCGCCGATTCCAGCGTTTGCGGCGCCGCCGCCGCGCCGCACGCACGCACGCAACGCGATTACGTGTTTCGGCCCTTAGGGCGCGTTTAGACGACGCGCCCTTATGCCCGCTCTACATTTAGGGATCTAACACACAGAGAGCGGTCACGCGGTCAAGCGTTCAAGGCGTTCTTTGTGTTGTATTACGTAATACGTTACATAGATATACTCACACAGGAAGCGTTCGACCGTTCAACAGCGAGCAAATGGCACGCTCGAACGCAGAACGCGAACGCAGAATGCTTGACCGCGTGACCGCTCTCTGTGTGATAGATCCCTTAGTCCGCGGATCACGGTGCGATGCGACATCTCGCCGCGAATTCAACAACGACTCTACACTCGCAATGGTTCGCGGTATTTTTACAGTTCAAGTTCGCAAAGTTGAATGAAATGGACGTCGAAGTAGGTAGCTGCTGCTGTTGCTGCGTCCTTAAGCGCAATTCACACGTAGCTATAATATATATTAATATGCCCAGCTCTAATATATATTATATCTCGCCACCACACACGGCGGCTATATATCTTTGCGTCCATTCCAGGGCCTGGACAGCTGTAGTTCCCGTGACAGCGCTTTGTCGCTAGTATCGCAAGACGCCATTTTGCGAAAGCAATCTGTGGTCTTTTATTATGACACTTGTGACAATGTTCAGTTCAGTTAACTTGTGGTTAACTTCAGTTCCATAGATCGTTCGTCCGCCTGTTGACTTGTTAATGATAAAATAATGTCGTTGTTTGCGCATCTTGTGATTTCATATTGTGTTTGTTGAGTTGATTTTTCCTCCTCCGAACCTAAGAAAATACCATGCGCCCCGTACTTGACGGTCTAACTCTCTGCCTGGTAAGTTATCTTAGGTTATCTCATCATCAATATACTAACAAGGTCTACCAAGTTAAGAAGAAGGTCTAGCCAATTAGAATAAACCCACACAGCACAGCAGGCAGGCACACTACCAACTAGGCGTGGGGTAGTGTTCAATCAAATCCACTGGAATGAACACATATCGTTTGTTTAGCTATGTATTGTATATATTTAGCGAAAAAAAAGCACGATTTTTTTATGTGTTTTTTTCTAATAACATGAGAATGTGTTATATTATGTTATATGTGTAGAATGATTATATGTGTTTTTTTCTAATAACATGAGAATAGGTCGCAGAAAAAAACTAAAATTTAATTTTATTCATTTAGTACCTAATTGGGATTTCTTCTGTTTTAGATCTTACAAGTGAGCATAAGAACTTTGAAAATCCAGACCAGATTCAGATAACAATGCCGCATGCAGTAACTATTGGAGCAGGTGTGTATATCAACACCGCTTAAGGCAATCATATTTTGTTTGATTATTATGACTATGACCTGTCTAAAGTAAGAGTTGCATGATTGCTAAGATTATTTGCATTCCAAATAGGGCGAAAGTAAATTAGACAATTGAAGCGGCAAAAATACCTTTTTTGTTTTGCAGTGCGGGTTGAGTTAGTTATTTCAACGGACTATGTTCCATAACTTGACGTCAACTTCACATGTTTTTCTTTTCTATTTTCAGACCCTCAACCCTCATGTTCCTTTACAAGGAAACAAGAACGTGGTTTAGAGGAGCCTATAGGTATGTAATCTAAAGGCGTGTCCTTTAAATTGCATAATATAAATAGCCCTATCATAAAATCATCCCATAACTTGAATTCATATAACAATAAGAATGCATAATTTGAAAATTCATACCATTATTTAGCATAATTATTAAAATCCATAGTTTTATAATCTGTAATTTAAAATACATTTTTCAACTTTAAAAATGATAAATTTAAAATATTTTGGTTAATAAAAACATTTCGTGTATTTATTTAATCACTCCCATATTTGTTATATTTTTTAATTTTTTATACTTACTAACAGTATTCGTCTTAAAGATAGGACTTTTAAATCATTATAATAATGGATTTAAAAATTATGGAATTTAATTGTTATGCCATTCAACGATTATGGATTTTAATATAGACCTAGTCTGAAACTTATCACTCACATGCAGATAAGCAAAATACGATAAATGTGTAATTTACAAATAAAATATAATTAAAAAATAAAATAAAATAATACTAATCAATTTACATAACTAAGTCTAAGTACATAACTCATCTTTCTGCTGAAGAAGTAAGACCCACTCCAGACAACAGAGACAATAATATACAAAACCAAAAGGTACATTATGATAGGTAGCTACTTTAATTATTTTATTTATTTCACACTGAGTTAAGATAGGCATAAAACAATGAGTGTGTAATTAATTATTTACAAATAAATGTCTATTTACAGGAACTCATCCTTTGCTGAGGAAGTACGGCCAAATCCAAACAACGGGTACAATACACACGGTACTAGTGATAGGTACTCTACTTAATTTCATTACTTTATTCTAAAATCCGAACACTATCTGTAGGTACTCAATACATACCTTACAGCTCTTCTGCTAAACCGCAAACGGGTAAAGCTACATTTTATTCTGATATTATTATGATAGCTTACTGCGATATAAAAACGAAAAAAAAACATTGTTTTTGTGAGGACTAGTTTTAAATAATGTCTATATTGAAGTCATTAAAAAAACACGTAAGAAATTAATATGAATATTTTATTATTTTTCAGGAATGAGGAATTTTGGCTCTAAGCAAAGAAAATATATAAGTAAGGGGAAAGCTGTGGCAATGGAAAGTCTGGGCGACACGTTCTCGCAAGGACTAGCACAATCTACTTCTCAAGCAAGAAAATTGAGACTAAGGAACAAATCATTAAAAAATAAAAAATCTATGTTTATAAAATTTGTTTTATTTTTAAACTTAAATAAAAAGTAATAACTGGTAAACCTATATCGAGGTGGAAAAGAATTATCGATATAATTTAGAACATCCCTAATTATCGACATATGTCACGTTTTGTTCTTGGCTACCCTATGCTGTCAAAGCGAATGTCGTACGCAGCGCCATAACGCGGTCAGAGGAAGCTTGGGCCAAATTCTAACTGTCCTATCTATACCCTGTGTATATATAGTTGATCTGTGGTCCATTCGATCTGCGGCCGTCGTCACGAGCGCACGTTTTTGAATACTTTCGTAATACAGGGTGTTCTTTTTTAATAAGGGCTCAGTATGGATTTACCTAGTAAAGTTCTATTAAATATAATCGATAGTTCATCAGAGGACGATTCCGATGCTGATTTTGATCTACGTGTCGCCTTGGCGGGCCCAAAAAAAAAGAAAAATCTGGGTTGAATCCCATATACAAAATTACAAACAAAGGAAGCTCGCGGCGAATTTAACTTACCTATACAACGACTTGTCGTCAAAAAAATTTGCACAATATATTAGAGGCTCAAGTATAGATTTTGAAAACAATCCGTTCAGAAACAAAAAAAATAAACTCTTGCCTGTACCTACATGCCAGTGCCAGTGTTGGTACAGTTAAGAGCACGTAAGGCTAAAAACGCGGATCACAAATACTCACCCTTACTGAACCTAAATAAGTAAGCAAATTCCAAAGTTAATACTTTACAAGCTCAAGCTACAGCTGCTCTTGACTGTACGGAGTCACTGTTGAATAGAATTTAAGTAAGTCATCATCATTGACAGCTTCCCACCCAGGGGCTCGAGCCTACCCTGAAATCAGGGTGAATAGGCCTTAGTCGACCACGCTGGGGTCAGTAGATTGGTTATCGTTAGGTACATTTTATTTGAAAGAGAGTTTTTCCAGCTATGACATTCTTTATATATAATCAAAGCAGCGCCATCTTTTGAATTAAGGTCAAACTACTTACTTAATTGAGCTATCACGGAGATCAAGTACGATAACAAGCAATACAGCCTAAACCTATGTAGGTTGTTAACTGTTAGCAGTGACGTCTTATAGATGGCGTGATAACAGCGGGTTCACACACAACCCTTGAATTTCTTCGCAGGTGTGTGCAGGTTTCCTCAAGATGTTTTCCTTCACCGTAAGAGCGTCGAATAAACGTACATATAAATTCGATAATCGAAAACACTTTTGTAAGTGCCGAGGTTTGAACCCGCGAACTTCCGAATGGGAGTCAACGGCACTAGCGACTTGGCCACCGAGGCTCTTTTAGTAAGTAAGTAACTCTACCTATATGAACCTACGTATAAATAAATTACACGCAAAGAATTACAAGAAATAAAGTCCAGAAAAACAAACGTGTACAAATAGGTGGCCTTAATGCTAGTAATTTCTACCAGGCTACACCTAGCACTAGAAACCATTAAAAATAAATTCAAATAAAATGGAGCATCCTGTATCCCTTGAAATGTATCAAATATGTCGAGATTTATATTAATATACAGAGATTTATATTAATATACCGAGATTTATATTAATATGCCTTGCTATATCGGTCGACATATTTTGGTGACGTCACAGCAAGCGACCGTTATAGCACAGCATATTAATATAAATCTCGACATATTATAGGTATTCCGTAAGTCAACGCAGTAAGGGTGAAAATATATATTTCAATACAGCTACCGTGTGTGGTGGTGAGATATAATATAAATAGAGCTGGGCATATTAATATAGATTATAGCTACGTGTGTATTGGGCTTTATGCGCGTTAGCGTACTATAATTATGTAAATATTAAAAATTATGTATGTAATTATGTATATATTAAAAATCTCGTTCGTCCACGTCACGTTCATTTTTTTTGATAGCCACGGATGCAGGTCTAGCTCAGACAACGGCTCGAACAATACTGCAGTAGACTTGGGTGATAAATAACGTCACAGTGAAAAAGTCACAGTGATCAGGTGCCTGCAAAAGTCACTGTGACTTTTTAGAAAATAACAACGTTCCAAAATAACGTTGTTACTTCGCGGCTTCCAAGTCGTTCCGAGCGCGACCGCGCCGCGCGTTATTTGTCACGGTTGGCGCCAAGCGGCCGCGCTCCCGCCCGGTCCGCGGCGGCGACCAATCATCGGTAGGTAGATTCGGCGATATAACCAATATGGCGATTATTGCAAGCGCGCGACGACGACAGAGCAACAAGTATAGTAGACACGGAAACTATAAAAAAATGTCTTATTTGATTATTATTTTTTTCGATACTTATAGGATAATGTAACAAATATTTAGTAATTACGGAACTTGTCAACTGTTCAGTCAGTCACTCTCGCCCGCGCTCAACTATAATCGACTATCGTTATGATTCCAAGTTCCAACCGTTCCACCTAGTTATCTAAGTTCCAAGCCCAATGTCGTTCCATGTAACCGACAAGTAACGACGTGACAAAGTCACGGTGATTTTTCACAGTGATTTTTTTGGAACTGGAACGACAGTCACGGTGATCGCAAAATAACGACTTAGCCCATGTCTATACTGCAGTGCAGATACGTAGTGATTACTTGCTCAGTGCAATACTGACTGACTGACCGTCGCGGACTGCGAGTGACGAGTGTGGAGTCATGCACGTTCGCGTCGCGTTCGCACTTCGCGCTCCCTTTGACGTGGCCGCGCGCGGAACAAAAAACCGACAAAAATTGGGGAACAAAGCACGAAACCGCGAAAAATATGCGAAACGGCTCCATACTTAGCGTTCGCGCGCTTTCGCAGCCATCGCGCGCGATCCGTGGACGTGTAGAGCGGGCATTAAAGAGGTCGTTCGATCGCAATATATATTTTTTTGAATTTTTCAGTCTGACAAAAAAAGAGTAGAGATTATTAAGTAGCAACACTGTAGTGTCGTCCTTTTCCAACTGATAAATCATGAAAATGAGACGACCATGAGACGACAGTACAGTGTTGCTACTTTTTAATTTCTACTCATTTTTGTCGGATTGACGACCCGCCCGTTGCGACTCTTGCGACTCTATGCTCGCGACCTCGCGACGCTTTTTGTTGGAACGTAGCCTCGTAACTTTTGCTGTGTCAATATTGAACGCAGCTATTTATTTCCGTGTTGATTTGCTAGGGTAGGTACTGCAAAATTTCAAAAGTATCGATACTTTACCTGATACTGGTATATGGTAGGTATAACCCAATGAACCAAATAACCGTACGAAAAAAAGCTTGAGTACTTTAAAAAAATATATGTTATTTGTGTTTTAGTTTTTTTTTTAGAAAGTTATTTTGTTTAGATAAATATGAGAAGTGAGTCATAGTGCTCACATGAACGGACTTAACCGAAATTATAACTGTCTTGATTTCCATGACTCGCTTGCGATTCTGACCCTTGTTCAATGGACATAAGAACTGTGCAAAGTCTAGATTTGAAGAACATGAACTGCTCTTGACTATATAGTAGGTACATGTTTATAGGCAAACGCCTCGAGGCTTATGAGAATGGGGAATTTCCCCGCGGTGAAAAGAAGCCTATTTTACTCCCCAAGGTAACTATGGATGGATGATGTCTTTGCAATTGTTATACTGTGCGTTTTTGTTAAAAACGACCTGTTTTTAGCAAAAATGCATAGTGTGACTATTCAAGCTATGCTCATAAATTAAGGAATACCAAAAGAGGGCGCTAGTGGACTGTAACTGTAATAGGTAGGCCTCTAATAAAATAATAATAAATTTACGAACACCATGCTGCGTTTTTTAATATTATATGGTCTAAGACTTTTAGCCCTCACATTACAATAAAATGGTAGCAGGTATGTATAATATTTCTGACGACCACTATTTGCTAAGTTTCGATACCAACCAAAAGTACTTGGTATGGTAACAAAAGTATCGATAATCGATACCTTGAGGAAACCCTATTTCCGTGTGCTGCTTCCGTTGACTACTTTATTATTTGCAGGATAATTCAATAATCGGTTAATTTACTTTTACTTTTACTGCAGAAATTAATATTGTTATAATGCATTATTTAATAAAATTTCAAAGCTTTATCAATTTGTATTGGTAGTTTTAATAAAATAGACGCGCAGTTGACCTGTTCTCGAAAATGGCGGAAACAATGATGGCGTCCATTTCTTGTCTAGCGTGACGCAAGAACAGATAGCTTTCTCTGTCTTGCACACTGCGAAGCCCATTACAACTGGGGCACGCGTCATGATCAATATGTCCACGTGACCCTTCGTTAAGTCGCGGCCGACACTCGCGTACGCGTAATTGCAAATGCAAAATGTCCAGAAACGTACGTTGTATTAAAATGAAATAATAAATAGATTTGGTTTACTAGTAGTGTTATAATTAAAAATGCCTGCATCTATCGGTGTGAACTTACGTGTGACTGGCCATTGCAGCCAAGGCGGGAGAAAGTACATGGAAGATTTGTTTTCCGTTGCGTATCAACAAACGGAAGATGAGAGGGATTTGGAATACGCTTTCTTTGGGATTTATGATGGGCACGGCGGCAGCGAGGCTGCTGCCTTCGCCAAGGAGCATCTTATGGACTCAATAGTGAAGCAGCGTCAGTTTTGGTCTGACAACGACGAGGACGTGCTGAAAGCCATCAGAAATGGTTACATGTTGACCCACTTGAACATGTGGAAAGAACTAGGTAAACATCTATATTCCTTGTTTCATAATTGTAGCTTTCATGTAACACTGATGCTACTAATCTTCAAGGAGAATCAAAGTGATTGTATGAATTTGCTTGACCTTGTGTACCTCATAATTTTTTCTTGAGTAGTTTGACATTGAGATTACAAAAATGTTTTGAAGTGAGCTTCAGTAATACCTATCTATGTTTGCCTGAACAAATTTGATAATAAGGATTATTCCAATGGTTGGGGCCGGCAAAATTTTTGGGTATCCTACTTACTCGAGCAAGTGAAAGCAGTTTTACCAGTTTCAGTATTTAGGTGGCCAGTTTCCTCTTACAAAAAGTTTCATGTTGCTATAATAAATAAGGTCAAAGCTGATTGCAAGATGTAATAATAAGGGTTTTCCCTTCATGCAAATTAAGCTTGAATTTAAGGAAGCTGATGTGCCTTCTCTCTTCTCTTTCTTTTATTATATTATCAAACATTGTTATAAATCTTTTTGTTTGAATGATAACTGTAATGGGATTTGATAGAGCTCATGTTTTAGATAATAACTGTGGGTTATTATCTAAAATAATAGGAACAAATGGTGCCATTTGTTCCTAATTTATATACAATTTAATTGTGAAGAAAAATTCTCATGCTGTTGTTCAATACTTTTGTGACAAATACCTAATTTCACAAATGCCATTCTCTCCAAAGTATTTCTGTTCAGATTAGTAACTTTGTATACTAGTCAGTTATTGTATAGAATTCAACACTGTTCTGATGGATTATGACTGACTAAAACCCAGTCATATTATAATACATCAGCTATGTATGCAATGGAGGAAAAATAAAATATCCTATTTAAAAATGCTTTTAAATTGCCCATTAATATCAGTTGCAGCAATGCAATGACAAGGCTAATGCCACATTGTATTTTGAACCAACCAACTAGTTTGTCCGGAGTAATGAAGAAAGCCAATAAATGAGTATTGTTAAAATTAAATTAAAATTAAAAATAGCCTTTATTACGACTTATTCGTTATTTTCAATTAGTTTGTTTGGGTTGTTATCTTTGTCGTCTTGCCTTTTGGCATAGGCCTCCTCCAACTCTTGTCAGACATTCCTGTCAAGAGCCTTCCTCCTCCACAGCATCCCCGCCGCACAATGAGTATTGTTACTACAATATTATTGTAGTTGAACAAACCAGTATTTTGTGTTTTTTTATGTAATAATAAAATAATGAATAGTATTATTCTTAAAGCAGAAAATGTTAAATAATAGGAAAGTTACTGTGGAATTTTTTTTGTAGTGAGCATAATAGTGCTGTATTAGCATAATTCTGCCTTTTCTACATTTAGAACTTTTGCTAAATTATTATTTTTTGTGTAATGTAATAATAATATGCTTACATTTTGTAAAGTTGTTATGCAAAATAATGGTAAAATTATACAGCTGTTGTTGAAACTATTTTTTTTTTCTTACAGAAAAATGGCCGAAAACTGTAACCGGTCTACCTAGTACTGCGGGCACAACAGCCAGTGTGGCGTTTATTAGACGTGGAAAGATATATATTGGCCATGTGGGAGATTCGGCTATAATTCTTGGATACCAAAAAGATGGTTTGTATCTATTTCATACAAAATATCATATTTCTCTCTTGTAATAATACTGAGCAGATTATTTTGTTATTTAATGAAAGGAAGGATACATTGGTTATGTAACCTTTTGTACAACCAAACAGATGAAAAAATTCAAGGGATTAAATAAAAAACATAGTTGCATAATATTCACATACAGTGTTTTTGTTTCTATAATAATAAGTTAGCCATATACTTAATATTTCCTTTTATTCATGGAAATTGAAGAATTTTTAGAATCTGTTCAGTAATTTGTAGTATTTCAATGCAACATAAATTTTTTCAGAGTGATGCCTTATTTATTTTTTACTAATGCTAGACATTAAGCAATATTTTTATAATGAATGTGTAACATTTTTGTTAGACAGTCTATAAATCATTGCTCAAATGTAATAATTGTCTTGGTAAATATTCTATGGTATATCAAAGGTTCTTAATTTAATCATCGTCTTTTCAGGTTCCGAAGAATGGGTAGCTAAACCTCTCACGTCAGACCACAAGCCAGAATCCACAGTAGAGATTGACCGCATCCAGCGATGTGGAGGGAAGGTCATCTCAAAAGCCGGAGTCCCACGTGTAGTTTGGAACAGACCTAGGCCAGGCCACAAAGGGCCCATAAAAAAGAATACACCCATGGATGAGATACCATTTCTGGCCGTGGCAAGGTCGCTTGGGGATTTGTGGAGTTATAATCCTCAGAATGATGAGTTTATTGTCAGTCCAGACCCTGATGTTGGAGTATTGACTATTGACCCTGCAAAATTTCGGTAAGTTCGTGCTTATTTTTGTTCGTAAGAAATACATCCCTTTGGTTTGGTCTAAAACAGGCATAATTAATGTCAGCTTGAAAACAGCAAAGCTGAAGTAGGACTGGGTGGGACCCGCCCACATGCATCCTGTGGACTAATTGGCTACAAAATTTGGCGGGACAACTTGGACGCGTACGAGAAAGATTGGACCGCAGATGCGCTTGATCTGAACAGAAGAAAAGCCTTTGCCCAACGCAGCGGTGGGACAAATTAGGCTATAAATTTTTTTTGTATGGCCTCACTAGGGGCAATTTTGTTTCCTTCTGCATAGAGGTACCCGTCTGCGCCTTTCGCAGACTTCCTCCCTATACATACATAAGGTAGGGTTGCCATTCGTCCGGGTTTCCCCGGATTTGTCCTAGTTTGGAGGGCGTCTGGGGAGCGTCCGGGCGGGGTTGAAATCATAGTCCGGCAATAAAATTCTGGGTTTTCCATCAAAGCCCGACCCCATCAATTTAAATAAAAGTTATGTATTATCACACATGCACAGATTATCTAATAACTGCGCAGTATTTCATGCAAAAAATACTTAAAATTTATGTTTTCTTTTAACAAGTACGGTGTAAAATGTATTTTTTCATTTAGATGTAAGGGAAAAAAAAAAAGTATTACAGTGTCCGGGGTGACAGCTCCAAAATCCGGGGAACTTACGCTTTCGGTCCTGGGGGGCAAGTTTTAGAAATGGCAACCCTAACATAAGGTCTCCTAAAGATTTCTGTAATGAATAATGGGCCTGGCAATCTTTCAGTTGTGCCTTAGTTCAGCAGTTCGTGATGGCATCTATCAACTGATAAATTTATGCTTGTTAAGATTTAATTGCCTACAGCATTTAAATATATTTAGTGCCAATATGATAGATAGTTTAGTGCAAATATATTCTGTAGATAAATGGCCAATATCACCTGTATTGCATTTTCCTTTGAAATACATTACTGCTGGGTTTTAACTTATCATACTGATTGCATGTGTGCTGAAGATAATATCTATCATATTTCCATCAGACTGTTCTGTAATATAACATGCAGATAATCTATGGATGGCATGTCAGACATAATGTTAGAAGAGAAAAAAAACTAGAAAATTATACATTCCAATTAATTCCAAATAACATAAAATTATAAGGAAACACAATACCATGGTTCGGTGTCTTATTCTGTGTGAGCTTTTGTCTGTTGGAATAATGTAAAATTTGTCTAAAACTTAGGATGTTGAATGATTCAGTCATAAATTTTCATTCTTCGGCAGTATTCTTTTGCCCACCGTTGGGCATATGCCTCCAGAGGCTGCGGCGGCGCGATCCTATATCTGTCTAGTCCATAAGTTACCGATGTGGTTTCTTAGGTTGTATGCCCACACTTCTCCTGCCCTAACGTGGCCTTCACTGTAATACGCATTCTTATACCAATATTAAAGTGGAAAAGTTTAAAGTTTTGTTTGTTTGCAATTGAATAGGCTCCGAAACTATTCACCAATTTTAATGAAACTTGGGATTACCGTACTACCTTTTACCGCGGGTAAATTCGAGGCGAAAAGCTTGTATCTCATAAAATTTTAATGATGTTTAAAAATATTAGTAGCTCGTTTACCTTCGAAGCACAGCGTCGCGGGTTCGAATCCCGCCCAGGGCAAAATTTCGTGTGACGAGGACTTGTTTGCCTTGTGTCTGGATGCTGTATATGGATGTGTATCAGCTGTCTGACACCCATCCATAGTACAGACTCTGACTGGTTTGAGGTCAGAGGTCAGAGGTCGTGTGTGAGATGTCCCAACATTTTTATTATCATATCTTTTATTCGAAGCGAAAAATGAAATTCATTGAGCTTGGGCAGGGACTTGAACCCGCATCAACTTGGCTATTCGGGCCATACAGGCGCACTACCAATTGCGCTACCAAGTCTCCGTAAAAGCCCAATGAAATCATTTAACGCTTCTATTTTACTAGTGATTTAGAGTGCACGCTAACAGACGACATCTATATATAATATTATATAAAATATTTATTGTGATAAATAATTCCAGGTGTCTAATCTTCGGTACGGACGGTCTGTGGAACATGATATCCCCGGAGGGCGCTGTGAGCCTGGTGCAAGCGACCGAGCGACACAACGAGGCGGCGCTAGTTGCTGGCGCCAGCACTCAACCGCGCGACT
>OX419600.1:9052964-9180794 GCA_948473455.1 Teleiodes luculella | reverse complement strand
GGAATGAGGTTTTTTTTTTAATTTCTCTCCGTAAGAACCATCCTGGGACTTCAAAGAACATAAAAAAAAAGAATTGATAAAATTGGTCCAGGCGTTGTTGAGTTATGCGCTTACCAACATATTTTGCGATTCATTTTTAGGGTTCCGTACCTCAAAAGGAAAAAACGGAACCCTTATAGGATCACTTTGTTGTCCGTCTGTCCGTCCGTCCGTCTGTCAAGACCCTTTTTCTCAGGAACGCGTGGAGGTATGAAGCTGAAATTTATATCAATTACTCAGGTCTACTGTCCCTTGAAGCTGTGAAAAAATCAAACTTCTAAGCCAACGCAATCAAAAGATACAGCCGTTTATGCCGCAAATTTTCGACACTTGCAAGGGAATCAAAACCTACAGGGTGCTTCCCGTGAACTCAGAATCTTGAAATTTGGTACGAAGCAACGTCTTATAGCATAGATAAAGGAAAAATTACGAAAACCATAAATTTTTAGTTACATCATATAATATATATTTTTTTAATAATTTTAACCTTATTACCCATTTCCTCATAAACGCGTAGAGGTATTACATTGAAATTCATACCAAATACTCAGGTCTATAATACCTTTAAGCTGTAACAAAATCAAACTTCTATGTCAACGCAATCAAAAGAAACAGCAATTTAAGCTGCATATTTTGAAACTCGCAAGTACTCGCAAGGGAATCAAAACCTAAAGGGTACTTCCAGTCGACCTAGAATCTTGAAATTTGGCAAGAAGCAACGTTTTATAGCACACATAAAGGAAAAATTCCGAAAACCTTAAATTTTTAGTTACATTACAAAATATATATTTTTTAATAAATATAAACTTATTACTTTTTCCTCATGAACGCGTAGAGCTATCAAGTTGAAATACTTACTTAGTACTTAGTTACATAAACGATAAAGAGATCTTTGTCTTAAATTTATGCTCCTCCATCTTTTTTAATAAATATAAACTTATCTCTTTTTTCCTCATGAACGCGTAGAGCTATCAAGTTGAAATTCATATCAAATACTTAGATCTAATTGCCTTTAACCCGTGAAAAAAAAAAAATTCTAAGTCAACGCAAAAACGCAAAACGCAAAAGTACAACCATTGATACCGCATATTTTGAAACTCGCAACTACACGCAAGGGAATTAAATTAGAATGAATCCCCAAAATGGAATTTCCACATATTTTTCATCCATAAACATGTTTCCGTTAATAAACAGTAGCACTACACGAAGTTGTACAACTATTGATAACGTTTTTTCGAACTTCAATGTTCAATGTGGTACTATTCATAACTTTTTCAGTCACCATTTACCTACAGGTCTGGTTCCAATTTAATACTTAAATAATATTTTTGAACCAGATTTCTAAATAGTGACTAAAAAACTTAGTAAATAAATAACTTTAATAAAAGAACTTTCGCAAGTCTGCTGCAAGGCTAGTATAAGTGTTTCAGTTATATTATAGATAAATGATATGTGTTAATATAAAATAAAGGATTACTTAAACGATAAAGAGATCTTTGTCTTAAATTTATGCTCCTCATCTTTCCCCATTGCAATGTTATGAATTTCATTTTGCAATAAGATTACCATAGTTATGACTCGATTGTCGTAATGAACGAACTTTGTAAACCTTGCAGGTTTGTACGGAACCCTCGGTGCGCGAGTCCGACTCGCACTTGGCCGGTTTTTTTATATTATAGATTTAGAAGACAAAATAAACTTTTCGTATAATGCCTGATTTGTACTCAAAAGTAAACGACCGCAGATACTTTGTATTTTTTGACACATGCAAGCATCCAGGCATGCAAACGTGCGAACAAGCAAGCTTGCAAGCAATCATGCAAGCAAGCATGCAAGCAAGCAAGCAAGAAAGCACGCAAGCAAGCAAGCAAGCATGCAAGAAAGCATGCAGGGATGCGTACATGTCAACCTAACCCGAAGGGTATGGCGGAAGCGAGTGGGCTCGCTACGCTCGCCTCACTCGTTTTCGCCATACCCTTCAAACCTAACCTATCCAAGTCGGTGTGCCCCGGATTTACGTGCTCGCTACGCTCGCACCCGCCCTGAATTACGGTACCCTAATTTAAATTGTACTTTAATATAATAATTGTTTTTTTTTTTTCAATAAAAATAATCTGGCATTTTATATCAAATGATCGTTATATCTTATGATTATTAGTTGAAATAAAGGTTATGTGACACGAATGTTATATGAAATGAGTGTTATACTAAATGTTTTTATAAAAACTGAACTTTATACCAAATGAACTTTATATGAATGAAAATTATAGCTTATAAACGTTATCCCAAATGAGTGTTATATGAAAATAACGTTATGTCTTTTGAAATTATATTATCTGTTTTTATACGAAATGAACCGCACCCCATTTTACCTCCCTCATTTTGGTTTTTTTCATTTTCTACAAAAACGGTAGGACTAATGAGTTTACTTTTCAAGAACCAAATAGTTGTCGATAAATTACCTACAAAATTATACTACATTTTATAGTGCTAAGATTAAAATTTTTCTATATCGACGGAAGAAAGCGGAAACGTCATATCTAGAAAAACCCAAGTTTACACTAGAGCCAAAAAACTATTTTGAAAATTCATAACTTGTATATTTATAGGGATAAAAAGTTAAAAGTTGGAATGTATTTATATTTTTCTAAGGTTTATTTGATGAATATGTCTAAATCATCGTAAAGTTAGTATATCATCGATTTTTCACAAGTTACAGCAATTGATGTTTCCATTTTAGGCAGCAGAAATGTCATATCTATGAGGTGAGGTGTATGGCCACCTTAAAAAGATACATTTTTGTGAGCGACCGATCTGCTTTATCTAAAATATCACAATGCCGAAACATATTTCGTTTAGCTGTAAATCGTTTATTGATTTAAACTACATAAAAGTTTTGATTTTAGGTATAAAATGACAACAGATATTATTTAAAGGATTAAGTTTCATTGAACTTGATGGAATTTCTTGCCCTTTTTCATTTATAAAAGTCTGCCCAAAAGCTTTCCTTACTTTATTTTCTTTTTTCTTTTTGCTTACTCCTTGTTAAAACTGATTTTATTCTTGTTGTGATTAATTGTCATTTATTTCTTTAGGTGTTTTCTTGTCTCTTTTTTCCACTTTTTTGATATTTTGATTCAAATCTTTTTTCTTTCTCAGTTTCTTTTCTTGTTTTTTATCGGTTATGATTTTTTTCTGTCTTGTTTGATACAGATGTTCCATTATTATCAAACGAGCAACTTGATTCTTCCTATGGAAATGCCTTATTTTAAGCAGCAAAATATCACCATCGTCTTCTTCAAAAAAATCTATGTAACATTTGTCAAAACTTAATTTCTGTCTACAATTTCTTACATTTCATTTTGCACTTAGTTTGTTTCTTCGCTAGATTTTGGAAAATTTGTCCTGTTATTCGCTTCAATATGGGAATCGCTTGGAATTGGGCTTGAGACTTGGATTTCAAAATCAGCAATTACATATTTGTCATCGATGTCAGGTAGGTATGGTAGCTTTTTTTACAGAAGCATTATCATTACTGTAAGAAGACCTTCGATGGGCTAACGCCCTAACGGTAAGCAATCTGTATTTTCAGGTGAATGTTTCGCCATGAAATAAGACTTATGTTATGTAGTATCTAAACATTCTTTAAACGTTTCAGCAGTACGAGAAGAGTTAATTTGTGTATTGAGTAAGCTGTCTTCACATTTAGAAGAATCATCAAAACTTCAGGAGACGTTTGTCGGTAAGCAATCACATTTAATTTTAATTTTCAGGAGAATATCCAGCAGTGTGAAGAGACTTAAGATACGAGAATGTGTTAGGTAAGCAGTCTTCATTTTTAAGAAAGTCTCAGCGCTAATACACGTATGTTGTGTTGTGCGGTTGGTAGGCATAATAAGTATTCTTTTTTTTCATGAGAACCATCAGCAGAGACTTAAAATTTGTGTTAGTTAAACAATCACTATTTTCAGGAGGAAGGAACTTCAGCATCGCAAGAAAACTTTTGTATTATGGTTAGGAAGCAATCTATATTTTCTTCATTCGTCTTCATCATTTAACAATGTTGTCTTCAACTCATCCTTCCATCGCCGACATATGAAACGCAGCGACAAATACGCTTTCTCAAAATTGACGCTCGCGCATGAACTGAGTCGCGGTCGGAACGGCGGCGTATCTTAACTCTGCATACAAAACTTAACACTATTTGTGTGGTATCAGTATCATTTTTACAATAAAATTGAAGGTTTGAAATGTAATAACTGTTTTTATATGCATGCACCAGTACGGAATTATTGTTGTATCTATAAAATTACACAATATTTTACGCAGCAGAATTGTTGTATCTCAGGTACAACGTTAATTTTTTCGACGACTGAAATGTCGTATCTTATTGAAATCAAAATCCGTGATAAATAAACAGAGTAGTAACTGTTTTTTATTCTAGAAATATTGTCGTATCTAATATATTTTTCAAAATGGCCGATTTTGCTCTAGTTACGACAAATTTTCCTATGATCAGTGCAAAAACGTGGAATAAATCCAAGGTCGTATCGTTAAAAAAATATATCGTAGAAAGAAGTGAAATAGACCATTCGACGCGGGATTTTTTTTTACATAGCAGTGTAGTAAAAGCTGATTTGACCTAAAATCTAAGTTACGACGTTTCCGCTTTCCCCCGTCGATATACAGCCATCAACGTATTATGAAATTTTAAAAACAGGCACACTTTTTTCTTCCTTGCTTCATTTATAGGAAAACGACAAGAGTGGTGATAAAATGGACTAAAGAAGTCAACTACCTTATACATTAAGCTAAAAAATGACATTTATTTCATAGTCGTAAAGGCATTACTTCTAGAGTTACAGCTCACCGCGTCTGACTCAAGTACTCTTTTTTTTACCTTTTTAGAATACATCTTTCTGTTAACTTTGTTTAGCGTAGATTAGATTCAGATTTTCCAATTAGAAATAAAACAGTCCATGTATTAATCCAGGCCACAGTCTATTTACATGTAAAACTAGCTGTCTGCCCGCGGCTACGCTTGCGTTGTGTTTCGAAATTTCCGTACTTTTTTCCGTAATTTTAAAGTATCCAACATTTTGACCGAGTATATAAGGTACCACCATGCAAAATTTCATTTCAATCGGTCTAACAGTTTCGGAGATAAGCCCGTAGAATATGCTGCGCCGTATGAGTTACTAAAGTTTTTTAACTATCCCACGGGAACATTTTAATTTTCTGGGATTAAAAAGTATCTAAGATGTTGACCGGAGAAAATTTCATTCAAATCGGTCGAATAGTTTCGGAGATTAGCCCGTATACAAAGAGAAACAAAAAAAATCTATAAAATCTGTACATAGAAAAAAAATGCTTTAAACCTATTCAAGGGGATGTAAGAAGCGATATAGTACATACCCAGATTTTTTTTTATATTTTTGTTTCTCTGTTTGTACGGGCTAATCTCCGAAACTATTCGACCGATTTGAATGAAATTTTGAAAATAGTGGTACCTTATATCCCGGTCAACATCTTAGATACTTTTAATCCCAGAAAATTCAAAAGTTCCCGTGGGATAGTTAAAAAACTTTAGTAACTCATACGGCGCAGTACATTCTACGGGCTTATCTCCGAAACTGTTAGACCTATTGAAATGAAATTTTGCATGGTGGTACCTTATATACTCGGTCAAAATGTTGGATACTTTAAAATTACGGAAAAAAGTGGGATAGTTAAAAATTAATACGGAAATGTCGAAACACAACGCAAGCGTAGCCGCGGGCAGACAGCTAGTTTTACATGTAAATAGACTGTGGCCTGGATTAATACATGGACTGTTTTATTTCTAATTGGAAAATCTGAATCTAATCTACGCTAAACAAAGTTAACAGAAAGATGTAAGTATTCTAAAAAGGTAAAAAAAAGAGTACTTGAGTCAGACACGGTGAGCTGTAACTCTAGAAGTAATGCCTTTACGACTATGAAATTAATAAATGTCACTTTTTAGCTTAATGTATAAGGTAGTTGACTTCTTTAGTCTATTTTATCACCACTCTTGTCGTTTTCCTATAAATGAAGTAAGGAAGAAAAAAGTGTGCCTGTTTTTAAAATTTCATAAAACGTTGATGGCTGTATATAGAAATATATTAATCTTAGCACTATAAAATGTAGTATCGTTTTGTAGGCAATTTATCGACGATGATTTGGTCTCTGAAAAGTAAACTCCTCAGACGTACCGTTTTAGTATAAAATTCAAAAAACCAGAATGAGGGAGATAAAAGGGGGGGGAAAGGGGAAACAATAATTTATCGAAGTGTTTCGATATCGATATTGAAGCACATATATGACAGCTACATTCATGCCAAGTTTCGTACTTTCTGCCAGATGGGACCGATATCCTTATATTTTTTAGCTAGCAAGCCGTACTAAGAGGGGTTCTTTCTTTTTCTTTCTCATTTTTTACAGGTTAAATTTTCTTTGTTTCTTTTTCATACAAGATTAAATCAGAAATAATGTTTTATTTATTTTTTTTGTTTCAGGTAATTTTTTTTGTACAACATAATTCTCAGTTTTCTTAATTTTCTTCAACATTCTGTTTTCTTTTCTTTTTTGTACCTGTTCAATTTTTTTTGCTTCTCTTCAAACTTGGTTCTCTCATTCTCTTGCCATTTTTTCGAGTTTAGTACTCTCTCTTCTTTCTACGTTTCGTACTGCTTACCTAATGGGTGTTTTAGAAAAACCAGAACATCATTTAGTTAAATTTTTTTGCAGATCTGACAGGTGAATCTTTTTGCAGACTTGTTTTGTTTTACCATCATTAGCATTTATGGTGTACGAATTTTTGTGATCGTAGGTACGTTTATAATTGGTCCATAAAGTCTTGGTTAATATTTTGCTTGAATATCTTGTTGTTGTTGTTGTTATTGCTATAACTTTTATGTCGTTTTTGTTTGTAGTATGTTCGTAAATATCGACATTGTGAACTATTTCAATAAAATATTGGCTTTCACTCTGAACTTCGCTGTAATCAGCTAATAAAAACAGCAAATTGTCAATGTCTAATATTGATTTGTGTCTCGTCCGGATATTTAGCAGTCGAATCAGAAGTAGTCAAGTAAGTCATGTCGATGGTATATTCCAGAGCTGAGGTAGGTATATGCCTGAAATAAGTGAGTAAGTAGATAGTAATATTATAATACACGTATTATTTACACTTAGGTGTTTAATTATTCGATGAAAATGTCAATGGTATCTAAATATACACTTTTAAATTATATTATGGATATGGTGTTAATAATTGGACAAAAACATTTTTAAATCAGCAAAAGAAGTTATTATTTTTAGGTCAAACTATTCTCTACCCTAAAATTAGCCAAAAATAATGTAAAACTAACACTTATGAAGAAAATATTAGCACACTATTAGTTTCAATTATTGTCATATTAGGCAAAAGCATCAAAATGAACACCAATTATTGACATACAATTGTTTGTTTGCATTGAATAGGCTCTGAAACTACTGAACCGATTTAGTATGTAATATTCAGTATGTAATATAGTCTGTAACCAAGGTTCGAAAATTGCTCGCTATAAACCTGGAAGGTAGGTATTGTTTATTTTAATAGCGTGACGTGAGCTTCACTGAACTGGCAAGGGAGCTATGCTAAAGTGTTGTTTTTGATAATACATAGAGGAAACACTGATAGATGGAATGTATGAAAAATGACAAATGGAAAGTTATGAAAGAATAACACATTGCGCTGAATTACTGGGATATGGTAAGGGAATGCTACTGAGTAAACTGCCTTAATATCAGTTGAAAAATATTTCGAGAAAATAAAGCACAGTTATATTGAAACGCACTATCGATAAATTAACTTTCGGTGAAGTAAACTATCAGAGAAACAAGCATTCGATAGTTTAATCTGTCGGTTAACTGTCATCCGGGAAACGTCGTTCTATAAATAGGTTTTCGGAATGGGGTAGCAAACCCGTTAAAGGGTAAAACGCCCTCATTAAAGTTAGGTTTTATAACCGCAAAAGTGATGTATTTACTATGGCTCTTTTATGGAACAAATTTATCTGTTAAAAAGGTTGTGACGTTGTAAAAATGCGAATTAATTGACCACGCTGGCCTAGTGCGAGTTGGTTATCTTCACATACTTACATATAACCTTAGATTTTTTTTCGCAATTGCAGTTTTCTCACCATGTTTTCCTAGAGCGTCGAATAAAAGTAAGTAACACACATTTTCACGGGTTTTCTCCACGACGATTTAGTTTTAAATTGAGGTTACCGATATTTCGACCGGGTTTCATGGTCACGGCAGAACTGGTGAAGTGGCGGGTAGGACTGCAGAAACTTATTTCTTCTACTAGGGCAAACATATCTGTCTACCCTCTTTCTAAGTCTTTCTTCACTACCACTAGAACTCACTCGAAAGTCACCTCGACAGTAAGCACTCACAGTGTCCGTAGGTTTTGTACATATTTTAGATCGCTTTTTATTCTTTAGCATCCCTACCACCGGATTCCACGTCCTAAACCCATCTTCCCTATTGAAATTCCTAAACTTAGATATTGTAACGGTACCAACCTGGGTCCCGTACAGATTTCACAAATGTTTTATAAAAATTACGTTATAAATTAATTACATGCTTCTTAGTTGAAAGTCTTTAAGAAGATATTTATATTATATATATAAACTGATTCTGTCAAGAATCTATCTTGAGACTTATAGATGCAAAAGTAAATAATCAATTTTAATGTATTGATCTTTGAGAATAATAAGACCAAATGATTGTTGTTCTACCTGATTGAACAGGCTTCTATGTGCTTAATTTACATAAGTAAATAATAGATCATAATAATTTATCTTCAAGAGTATAAAATACTTGATGATATTATAGTCTGACTGAGGAAAAGCAATAGCACTCCTGTAGTAAGCATCCATACCATGCGGATTGGAACTTCTACCTACTTTCAGATTAAATAATCATTCAGTTTGTGCTAAAAGCAAAGACAAACTAATCTTCATACCAGATCAAGTACATGGAGTTTGGCAGGATGGTAAATAGGAATTATTCTGGACTTTGTATAAATCTAAGCATTTAAAGGAAATAGATTTTATTATTTATTGAGAGCCTAACTAAAATTATAGTTAAGCCTGAATATATTAATTCAATTAATTCATGCTAAAGATACCTAAATGCTGGATCTTTGATAAACTTCTATATTAAAGTTGTTTATCCTTACTTAAGACAAGAAGTCTAAAGTAATGCTTAGAAATAATTCTATGCAATAATTGAAATTACACAATTTGTCTCAAGGAAAAGTCTGAAAGGATCGTTTCATAATGCATTACTTAACGAATTAACTCTGTTATTCAGTCTTTATAATATAATTAAAATATGAATTATAGATTCAAAGTAATACATTCAATTTTCTAAATAAAAGTAGGATATTAACAGGGAGAAGTTATCTCCACTAGTCTAGGCAAAGCTTCTACAATTTGACGATAGATGGCGTTATTGACATACAAATATTCACTACCGTATTCTAGTTTCGAACAGGAAGTAATTTTCGTCAACTATAGTTATATTTAATATATAATATAAGTAAATAAACATTTAATTAGACAAAAATATTATAAAATCATGCCGAAATTATTTAATTTATTTTATGTAATTTTATTATTAATTTATAATTATTATGTACTTATTATGATCATTTTATTTAGTGGGCAAGCAATAAAATACAAAGGTATTCGAATTTCAAAAAAGGACGCTTACTTCAAGAATACCTAGTTTGAAAAAGTAAATTTTTATTATTTAAATCAGAGAATAGTTTTCTTCAAAAGTTTAGAATCATCGCGCCGGGCGCTTGCAGTCAACGAGAATCTACAATGGAATAAAGCTAAGTACCCATACTTTGGTGGTTTAAATGATTCTAGGGCTATGTCAATGATTTTATGTTTTATTCTAGAAATTATATCATTAATATATGTACCTATATAATTCCTAATATTATCACTCCTACTTTCTATAATATTTATTAGAAGTGTTAACTGAAGATTATTATGTATTACAGGATTTCTGAACAAGAAGGGTGCACCCAATTCAATGAGTAATGTATAGTATTTAGAAATATAATAAACGTAAATGTTCTACATCTTCCTCTTATTGACATATCAGTGGAAGCATTTAAATCATCTTCAAACTAAATTACGTTCTTTAATGCAGCCAGTAACATTTTTAAAGAACAGTCTTTCTGTCTTTCACTTTGGTGCGTTAGCTTAGAGTTCTCATCTTTTAGACGATCTGACTGGTGGAGTTTTTATACAAACAGGTCAGTAGGTACAATACAACTAACATATCGGTAGTAGACTTGGCACCTTTCAACGGACTTGTAGGTAAGAGATGGAAATGGAAGTCTATCGTTATACTCTTCATAACCTGCCGTAGCGTGTATTTGGTCTAATTTTACTGTAGCCGTTTCGAAAATTGACTTGTGTGAGGCTGAAAGTAATAAAACCTGCGCGAGACAATTTGTAATGATTCTCGAGAACAGGTTTATTACTTCAGTAATTCTTTAACAGGGTTTTATTCCTATATTTGAAATATAACCTTTCATCATCATTTTAAACAGTTTCTGAAGAGCTATCAACATCGTTGCAGTGTTTTACCTGCCTTCGGAAGCTCAGTAGGTTATTCTGTCATCCCTCGACAGCTTGTTGTTTTTAATTGTTAGAGAACCATTCCAATTTCATACAGGCTAAAGTTTTCTATATAGTGAAGGAAGAATAGCTCTTTTTGGATCCGTTGTAGCCCTAGCCAACGGTATCCTAATACTGACTGACTTTTTTCATAGATTTCCTCAACTTCTCTCAAAAGGTTCGACGCTGCAGTTTTACCATTTTTACCATCTGAAGGGCCAACAGTTTCTGCTGTTATGCAGAACCACAGTGAAAAGGGTTGTAAATGAAGACTTAGGGCTTCGGGCATATCTAAAAAAAAACAGGACATCGTTTGAATGCTCGTCTAATGGACCTGAGACTGAAGAGCTGCCGCGTTTTGTTGAAGTGGTACGCGGGAAAAAAATATCAGGAAATTCATTTTTCGGATGAAAAAATTTTTACCGTAGAAGATAGCTACAACAAACAAAATGATAAAGTGTACGCACACAGTAGTGAAGAAGCGAGCACTTCCGAATGAAAGGGGTTGGCGCCGAGTATCTGGTATTAAATTACAAAGCACAGTCTATTTAGCTGTGTAGGTACTAATCGATCTGCACAGCAGTCTTTAAACATTTACTAGCCAGCCGAGCTCTGTACTCCATAGTACCTTACCTAGGCGTTGATTTGATTAAATCGTTCTTTTATAGGCAATGCTGCTTAAACACGCAAGAAGAAAGTGGGTGGGTAAACGCAATAACCTGCGCCAGCCAACATCAATTTTCCACAAGTTTTTCGATTGTTCGAACTGAATCTCTTTTTTCGGCAGACGATTATACTAGCATCGGTTTACTTTCGTAATCCGAGCACACAAAATAAAACACTCAGGCTGGTATTGCTCTGCTGAAGGTTCGTAGAGACGTGTCCAGCTCTTAAACATGGCTAAATAAGAAACCGACATCAAACGTCCCTTACACCACCATGTGCTGGTTCCACAATAGGCTTAATATCTATGAAGTGAGATACCCCCAGCTCCAGCATCACACATGACGTGGTCTAATTTGCCTTGGTCAAATGGACTGCTTCGAAAATACTCCGGACCCAAATCATCCAAAACAAGGAGAACCTTTCCGGTGAAGCTACAACTCGGACACAGTGTGATGTGTTTACTTCAACGAGGACGCTCCTATCACTTGTTCAGCTTATTTCCTGCATGCTACCACCTGCATGAATGAGGATCTATAAGAGGCCAGAAATAGCGCTTCATTTTTGGTAAAATACTGGTCTTCGCGAAATGTTAACCTCACTGTGTCAATTCGATTACAATGAAAAATTCACATGAAACAATTTATTGTAAATGATCCTACTTGCCTACTGTTCATATACTTTCCCAACTTCTAACCCTTAGTATAGTCTTCTACCTCAAACTTACGCTAGCTGATCCGTCAACCAGACGGTGCTGATGGATGAGGCAGCTAAGTATTATTAGTATGTTACACACAGTAAAGATATCGGCGGAGGGATATGGGATCATCTCAAGGCTTTCTGAGTTTCAGCAATGTAACAGCTTTAGCTTTTACCCTAAAGACGTGGAACCCGAGCAGAAATTAAACAGGGATATAAATATACAGTAGCCAAGAAAAGAAAATTAGATCTTGGTTCTATTACTGATCTTCAGAAATATTATCTGCCCCGCTTTCCTTTATTTGCTGGGTTGCCAGCGTTTGCCAGTACCTTGAAGTCAGTCATCTTGGTCTGTTTTTTGTCACCTTTCAAAGTCTCACCAAGGTTTCCTACAAGTTTCACTACGGCGCCATTTCTCTATCTCCTACCGTTTGCCCGGGCCGGTCTATCTTCTACATCTTTATTTGTTTGGAAGGTTGTGCTACACCTACACACAACATTTCTGCCATAACACCGCATCCCTTACCACCGCTGTTTCTGGGACTAATTTGGTCTCGGAGCTAGTTTCATGTCTATACACTCGTCTGTCGCGCATACAATTAACTTTTTAAATCCATTTTTATAAAGGAATTTGCAACATAAGTTATATATTTGTAAAACCTGTGAATGCTGCTACCTGACCATGTTTTCTGTGCATCGAAATCATATCATACCATGGGAAAGCAAATGACATTTATGTAGAAAAACTTCAGTCGTGTTTTGCGAATTTTATCATATAATTTAGTTTTTTTGTATGGCAACCCTATTTTATAATATCAAAAATGAATTCTACGTTAACGAGTTATCCGAAAATGATACCAAACTTGTCCTAGCATATACGGTTTTAGAAATATAAGCGTCAACAAGAAGGGCGGTGAAACTCGACTTTACCCCTCTCCCCCCGGCTTGAGAGGGGGGAGAGTGATGGTTCACGGTGGATTTCTACTCAAGACCACCTATTGTACAAAGTTTCATTGACTTGTCCAATTTAAAGTGGTTCCTATACAAATTTTAATATTTGCACGAAATTCCCTATTAATAAGGTGTGAGCAACGGTGTGAGTCATCTCTCGCACGCTTGTTGGGCCTGTAGTAAAATGGTTGTAGCGTAGTCATTTATCAACCAATTTCAAAAATTCAAAGTTCATGTTATAGATGAAAGACGTAGCAAGATAACTTTATAATAAAGTTTTAATAGTTTCAACCAATAAAATTGCGTTATTTGGTTTATAAAAAAGAATGAAGAATGAAGAATACTAAAGAAACATCACTGAATCCAACGATACCACTTGTTGGTATAATACTGCTCAGTCCTACGAAAATCGATTTTTAAATACTTAGCCTCCCATACTATTAACACCCCAGCCACGACGACGCGATTGTGACGCGACGCTCTTATGGCTCCTCTACATGATGGGCCATTATGATGGTCCATCGTAGTGGGCCACCATATAGAGGGCGTAGTGGCGTAGGCTGGCTTGTGGTGCGTACGATGCCGGCGGAATGGCCGCGGTGTCGGTTTTTCGCCCACACATCAAAGGTAGTGGGCCAGCAATGGTGGTACGCATCTACACGTGGCCCATCCCACAATGCTAAATAAAATAAATAAATGTTTATAATAAAGTTTGCTAATATCTCTATGTCTTACTTGAACAAATAAATAATGTAATGTAATAAATTAATGGGTTTGATGAAATCCTAATTTATCTTATCTTTTTAGAGGATTTAAATAAAAGCTTGTTTCAAAATATTATATATTTTACTTTATTCTTGCGCACATCAAAAAATGACAGTATGTGCTGTAGGTATAAATAATTGCCACAGCGGCTATCTACGTCCATCTCGGTAAACGTTCAGATCTCAACTGTATATCGCCATCGTGTAGATGCGTAGGTACTCACCATTCGATGGCCATTTTGCTGGACAAGCGCTGGCCCATCATGTAGAGGAGCCATTTTATTTAACTTTATGATGTAGATTGTGTTGTGATTTTGTGATTCCACAGAAGCCGAGCTCATTCGTACGTGGTGCATTACCGCCGGGCTGTGCTGCACAAGGCGGGTGGTATAGGCTCTTGGAACGAAATCTTAACATTAATCTGCTATACTGTTCCATTTTTTCATGTAAGTTACGTGTATCTAAAATACATGTGGTGTGGGGTATCAAATGAAATTAAAAATATGTAACATATTACTCCGTACTCCATAGACAAAATTATTTAAAAACAAATTTTTAAAAGTATTGTTTCGACCTGATTTTGCTTAGTTGTAGTCAGTGTTGGGCGTAATTAATTACTTTTGTAATTGAAATTACAAGTAATTGAATTACTGTAGTTGTTCCCACGCTCTCAAATTACTGCAGTTGAATTACTGTAATTGGTAATTCATTTTATTTTATTTTATTTTTTTTGTTTTGTTTTGTTTTGTTTTGTTTTGTTTTGTTTTGTTTTGTTTTGTTTTGTTTTGTTTTGTTTTGTTTTGTTTTGTTTTGTTTTGTTTTGTTTTGTTTTGTTTTGTTTTGTTTTGTTTTGTTTTGTTTTGTTTTGTTTTGTTTTGTTTTGTTTTGTTTTGTTTTGTTTTGTTTTGTTTTGTTTTGTTTTGTTTTGTTTTGTTTTGTTTTGTTTTGTTTAGTTTAGTTTAGTTTAGTTTAGTTTAGTTTAGTTTAGTTTAGTTTAGTTTAGTTTAGTTTAGTTTAGTTTAGTTTAGTTTAGTTTAGTTTAGTTTAGTTTAGTTTAGTTTAGTTTAGTTTAGTTTAGTTTAGTTTAGTTTAGTTTAGTTTAGTTTAGTTTAGTTTAGTTTAGTTTAGTTTAGTTTAGTTTAGTTTAGTTTAGTTTAGTTTAGTTTAGTTTAGTTTAGTTTAGTTTAGTTTAGTTTAGTTTAGTTTAGTTTAGTTTAGTTTAGTTTAGTTTAGTTTAGTTTAGTTTAGTTTAGTTTAGTTTAGTTTAGTTTAGTTTAGTTTAGTTTAGTTTAGTTTAGTTTAGTTTAGTTTAGTTTAGTTTAGTTTAGTTTAGTTTAGTTTAGTTTAGTTTAGTTTAGTTTAGTTTAGTTTAGTTTAGTTTAGTTTAGTTTAGTTTAGTTTAGTTTAGTTTAGTTTAGTTTAGTTTAGTTTAGTTTAGTTTAGTTTAGTTTAGTTTAGTTTAGTTTAGTTTAGTTTAGTTTAGTTTAGTTTAGTTTAGTTTAGTTTAGTTTAGTTTAGTTTAGTTTAGTTTAGTTTAGTTTAGTTTAGTTTCGTTTAGTTTAGTTTAGTTTAGTTTAGTTTAGTTTAGTTTAGTTTAGTTTAGTTTAGTTTAGTTTAGTTTAGTTTAGTTTAGTTTAGTTTAGTTTAGTTTAGTTTAGTTTAGTTTAGTTTAGTTTAGTTTAGTTTAGTTTAGTTTAGTTTAGTTTAGTTTAGTTTAGTTTAGTTTAGTTTAGTTTAGTTTCGTTTCGTTTCGTTTCGTTTCGTTTCGTTTCGTTTCGTTTCGTTTCGTTTCGTTTCGTTTCGTTTCGTTTCGTTTCGTTTCGTTTCGTTTCGTTTCGTTTCGTTTCGTTTCGTTTCGTTTCGTTTCGTTTCGTTTCGTTTCGTTTCGTTTCGTTTCGTTTCGTTTCGTTTCGTTTCGTTTCGTTTCGTTTCGTTTCGTTTCGTTTCGTTTCGTTTCGTTTCGTTTCGTTTCGTTTCGTTTCGTTTCGTTTCGTTTCGTTTCGTTTCGTTTCGTTTCGTTTCGTTTCGTTTCGTTTCGTTTCGTTTCGTTTCGTTTCGTTTCGTTTCGTTTCGTTTCGTTTCGTTTCGTTTCGTTTCGTTTCGTTTCGTTTCGTTTCGTTTCGTTTCGTTTCGTTTCGTTTCGTTTCGTTTCGTTTCGTTTCGTTTCGTTTCGTTTCGTTTCGTTTCGTTTCGTTTCGTTTCGTTTCGTTTCGTTTCGTTTCGTTTCGTTTCGTTTCGTTTCGTTTCGTTTCGTTTCGTTTCGTTTCGTTTCGTTTCGTTTCGTTTCGTTTCGTTTCGTTTCGTTTCGTTTCGTTTCGTTTCGTTTCGTTTCGTTTCGTTCCGTTCCGTTTCGTTCCGTTCCGTTCCGTTCCGTTCCGTTCCGTTCCGTTCCGTTCCGTTCCGTTCCGTTCCGTTCCGTTCCGTTCCGTTCCGTTCCGTTCCGTTCCGTTCCGTTCCGTTCCGTTCCGTTCCGTTCCGTTCCGTTCCGTTCCGTTCCGTTCCGTTCCGTTCCGTTACGTTACGTTACGTTACGTTACGTTACGTTACGTTACGTTACGTTACGTTACGTTACGTTACGTTACGTTACGTTACGTTACGTTACGTTACGTTACGTTACGTTACGTTACGTTACGTTACGTTAAGTTACGTTACGTTACGTTACGTTACGTTACGTTACGTTACGTTACGTTACGTTACGTTACGTTACGTTACGTTACGTTACGTTACGTTACGTTACGTTACGTTACGTTACGTTACGTTACGTTACGTTACGTTACGTTACGTTACGTTACGTTACGTTACGTTACGTTACGTTACGTTACGTTACGTTACGTTACGTTACGTTACGTTACGTTACGTTACGTTACGTTACGTTACGTTACGTTACGTTACGTTACGTTACGTTACGTTACGTTACGTTACGTTCCGCTCCGCTCCGCTCCGCTCCGTTCCGCTCCGCTCCGTTCCGTTCCGTTCCGTTCCGTTCCGTTCCGTTCCGTTCCGTTTTGTTTGTTTCATTTTATTTCATTTTAGTTGATCTGCTCTATTGCACGGAAAAGTAATTGAAAAGTAATTGAGTAATTGAATTACCAATTACAGTAATTCAACTACAGTAATTTGAGAGCGTGGGAACAACTACAGTAATTCAATTACTTGTAATTTCAATTACAAAAGTAATTAATTACGCCCAACACTGGTTGTAGTACAGTCTAACAAAAAAGTTTAAAAATAAAAAGTAGCAACACTGTAGTGTCGTCCCTTCCCTTATTAGAGCAACGCCGGCCTTCCGTACCGGAAGGGAGTAGCCATACGACACATTACCCCTCTGTCAATGGTACATGCCGTTTAATGCCCAATGGGCATGAGCGTTTATAAAAACCAGTTGCGGTCGGATCTCTTCGTAGACCGACCGAGTCTAGTCACGCAAGTGAACAGCCGTAGTATCAAAAATACCTAATTACTCTGTTTTTTGCTGTAAAAAGAGGTCTGGTACATCAAGTTTAAATTCATATCGTATTATAGCTATTTAATACAGTTAAATTCGAAATTCCCAAATTTTATTCTTATTTGTTGACGGATTTGTTCAGCAACATCTAATCCGCCCGCCAGTACAAAAAACAGGTCGGTCGCGCGATAAATCCGACTTTCGGCGAGAAGTCGCTTGATACGTGATATGGCAACGTAATTCTATGGTTGCTATGGTAAAACGAGACAATGTGTGAGTTATGACATGACTTCATCCGTACACTAAATTGTTACTGTAGTGTCGTCTTTACAGTGATTTGTTTTGTATGTAAGGATGCGGAACTGCACTTGTGTGCACATTTCCCCCCCCAAAAAATCACAGAAAAATTTGCCTAGAGTAAAATCGCTATGCGTACTCCCTTCCGGTACGGAAGGCCGGCGTTGCTCTAAGTCCCTTCCCAACTAATTAATCGTGAAAATAAGGTAATAAATTACGAAAGCCTGACCAAAGAAATAAAATACCTGTTCTGGGGGAGCCACATGTATATTTTTACGATTATGGCAATTTCCCTTATAAAATTAGTTCCATTGAAATTCCGCAATATGGTGAGGTTTTAATTTCTCCGGTCGGGCTTCAAATAACACGCGAACGCGCGTGCGCGTTTGCGTGTGAGGTGAGACTTATGCGTGTGAGGTGAGACCTAAGCGTGTATTTTTGTGCCTTCGAATTTATATTAATACAGATTTTTTTTACTTGTAGAGTGTATCAGTCGCACGAACAGAAATATTTCAAAGATACATGTTCAATAAAGTGGAAACTCGCCCAATATATCAAAATTATGAAGGAAAATATTTAAAGAGAGAAAAAACGAATCTGAAGATAAAATTTTTGAAGTTTCTTACTTTGGGGTCTTACAAATTTAGATCAGATGTATGTTATTTTTCTTTAACCCAGAATTTTTTTCATATTATTTCATATTAGGTATCCTGTATTTAAAGTAAAGCCTGTCCAGGAAAATAAAAAAACTGCTGTAAGGGCGCCACGCAACAATTTCCATTATAAAATTATTAATATTTTTCTGATCAGGCTTTCACTAGGTAAGTAGGTAGGTGGTATATAGTTGCTGACTTTTTTCCGAGTCAAAGTCAAAGTCAAAGTCAAATAGTGTTTATTCAAAGTAAGATTTCACAAATCATTTTTTGACGTCGAGGAGAGTTCACGATTTGGCTGTCTTCTGTGGAGAAGAACTCTCCGGAAGAAACTCCACAGGCGTTGCATCTTTTCGAGGGCTGTAACTCTGCTTTAAAACATATTATGAAGATGAAATGTATAACAATTCCATGGTCAGTGGCGTAGCAGAATCCTTTGTTGCTGCTGGAGGAAATGGTAACCACTGACCATGGGTTCCTCGTGGACTTCGGTGGCGGCAACGTGGTCATGATCTTGCCTTCGCTCGACCGTAAGTCATCGCATCTGTGACGTGTCGCCTCTACATGGAAAGTACCTACCTATTGTAACGTACTATATGATTTGCTGGTTCTTTTTTCTCTTGGTAGTGCACGGAGTTTATATCTCGCAAATAATGGCAGGGTCGCCATCCAATAGCGATTTGGGAGATTGCTGGAGGTAAGTTGAATTGAAGGTAACACGCAGAAACGTAGTCGACAGTGGAGCGCAGATACTTTATTGAACCAAAAGAGAGCTAATATTACGATTTAGTAGCTCAATGCCGACTTTCGGCATACTGCCTACTACGAGTATATTGCAAATTATCATACCTACATCGCATCGCACTATGCCGACTTTCTATAAGTGAGGTGGCGCCAATTCTAGTAATAGTAATAGGAGAATAATACTATCGCATGTAAATAAGGAATATTAATATGCCATATTAAATTTCTATGCTTTAAGCTAGATTTTTATTATTTTATTTTGAACTTTTAAGTGTAGGATAGGTTATACTAGTATTAGACGGTTTTTGAAGGGGGTTTTAATTTTTTAAATTATCTTTTTATTTCCTCTTTCGTCTCGGACACCGTGCTGAAATGTCTTCCGTCTTGCCGCGGCCACTGTCACAAATGATGATATCGGCTAGGTGAAAATCCTGTATGCCTATGTACCTCTTAGTACCAGAAAGGAGAAGCAGTGTACCTAGATACTTAACCAGTTATAAGGTATTTTTGGTGGCCGCGTGAACGGTCGTGTGCAACTGCCTCATTATAAGTTTTTCGCGTGTGAGACATTTTTTTTTTTTTTAATTGACCTAGATGCTTGTGTCGAAAAGGTACGATTTAACAAAGGTAAAAATCGCCTTTGTTATTCTGTTAACTTTTCTATGTCATACTGACTAAAGCAAAAATATACTTTACACTACGTATGCACTACGTACACGGAATCTTGACACAATGACAAAACATTGTCAAAAAGACGTTCGACAATAAATACTCTGTTGCGGAGTGCTAGTGCACCGAAACGCTCCGCCAAAAAGTTATGTCAGGAGCACAAAAAAAAAACGACAAGGGAATTTCGCACCTTTGTCAGCCATTTTTTTTCTGAGTGTGTATGATTTTCTTCCCTATGGTGGAGATGACACATTCAGAAACCATCAATTTACAGATTACGAAAACAGCTTGGGCCTTGGAGCAAAAGTTGTTATAGCACTTTGTAAAACCATAAAAAAAAACCATCGATTGTGTATGTCGATAACTTTTTTACCTCACTTGAGCTTATTCATTTGTTGCGAGACAGCTTCGGGATTTTCAGTCTTGGCACAATAAAGAGCAACCGACTAAGAGGGTGCCAAGATAACTTGCCTGCAAACAAGGTTCTCGCTAAAAAAGGGAGGGTAGCCAGCAAACAGGTGGTTTGCAACACCAATAAACTCGCCGTCATCAAATGGTACGACAACAAAGCCGTAACATTAGCAAGCTCGTTTGTCGACTCTTACCCCATGGAGACAATACAACGGTACTCAAAGTAGTCCGCGTCCGCGTCCCCGTCAATTGCCCGCAAATCGTAAAGCAGAATAATGTCCATGTCGTAGCCAACTGGTTAAAATAGCCGTTCAATCAAACAGCTAGCCCTTTGACTGAACATCGCCATTCAATCACACGTCTAGCTTCTTAATTGAATATTTGAGGCGCTCAAAACGTTCAACATTACAGCTGACTCAAAAGTCGCCTTTTAATTGAATTAGTTCAGCTTACCACCGCGACGGCGCTAGGTGTGTTTTGTTTTCAATATGGCGTCAACTTACCTGTGTTTTTAATTGTTTCAAGATATTTTTCGGAAAGAAAGTAGTAAATATAGGTACGTTACTAGTGTTGAAGAGCCAGAAATTATGGAGGCACATACGAGTGATGAAGCCGACATCTGAAAAATCATCATTCGCTGAGTGGGGCCCTTTTTGTATGGGTGTCGCAACACAGGTGGATGCTTTTAGTTAATTTAAGTATCGTGTTTTGTAAATTTTAAAAGTTATACGAAGAGAAATCACAGGATTATGAAATGCATCACTAAGGTATTTGAAGTTATTAAAGAACGCTAGGGTGTCCATGACTAACACGGAATGCAGGACTTCTATGTCATATTATTGGATATCAAAATACGATTTAATGATAACTGGCAGTAAAGAATATCTTATTTTAAAAAGAAAGAGTACTGATGATCCTGTGATACGCATTGTACCCCGAAAAGAGTATTTCACCATGCTAAATACTATTCATAAAGATTATGGACATGGAGGCTGAGACAAGATGGTGTATAATATTAAGAGTCAGTTTTATATAGCAAAAAAAGCTGTTAAAATTTTTGTATCGCTCTGCCCAACATGCAACAACAAAGAATATTACGATTATTAATTTGTTTTTCATGTTTACTAATTTGTTCAAACTTTTGGTCACCTCTTAAACCGTCCTTAAATTTAATCCAAGAAAAATCTCCCAAGAAATTACTAAAAGTTTTCCTATTCTTTCAAATCACATGCTAAACTAATGGTCACCCTAGTTAATTTGCCATTTAACCATTAGTGTAGTGTTGAACGTTGCAGTCAACAAGTCGGCTAAGCGACGTACAGCAGTGTGATTGAATGGCGATGTTCAGTCAAAGGGCTAGCTGTTTGATTGAACGGCTATTTTAACCACTTGGCTACGACATCCACATGGGGGGAGTTGATCTTTCAGATATATGTTGACTGCTTTATATCGCACACTCCTTTTAAAACCAAGAGATGGTATATGGCCATATTTTCGCAAGTTCTGGATGTCTGTTTGAACAACGACTGGTTGCTACAGCGACGCGATTTTCAAGCAAGCTTGAAAAAAAGCCTGCCGAAAAAAAATAGAATTCAAGTTATCGCCGAGTTGTTGAAGAAAAACAGGACAAACACCAATGACAAGCAATAACGATGCAAACATTGTCCCTATAAAGACTCCTGTTGCTCCAAGACCCACTGAAGCAATCAGATACGACAACACAGGGCACATGCCTGTGTTTGTACTGCAAAAATGGGTACACCAACATGAGTTGATTGTGTATGGTGTCCAAGAGAAACAGTTTTTTTTATTTTCATGTATCGAAATAATTTGTTTGTTATGTTGGTTTATAATGATCTCAACTTGTTCTAAGTACTTGGTAATAGTGTTAACGTTATTCGTTTTAAGATTAAAAAAGAGGCTTAAGGACTGTTTAATTATAAATTTAAAGTTCCTATAGAAAGAAACCTATTCTTGACTGTTGTTGATTCATAATAAAATATTTTTTAATAAAATACTTGTCTTTTTAACCCCCGACGAAAAAGAGGGGTGTTATTAGTTTGACGTGTGTGTCTTTCTGTCTGTCTGTCTGTCTGTGGCATCGTAGCTCCTAAACGGATGCGCCGATTTTGATCTAGTTTTTTTTTGTTTGCAAGGTGTAACAATCGAGAGTGTTCTTAGCTATAATCCAAGAAAATATCTTCAGCCATTTGAAGATTATCAGCTCTTTTCTAGTTGTTGAAAGGATCAAGTAACGGTTTTGTGTCGGGGGTTATTAAATTTTTAATTAAGTGTTATTGTTTTTTTTTATTTATTGTGGTACACCTCACACACGGCCATCTGACCCCAAACTAGGCAGAGCCTGTACTATGGGTGTCATCTAATATTATGCGAACGAGGGGTCAGACAGCTGATACACATACATATATAAATATACAACATCCAGACACAAGGCAAACGAATGTTTGCCCTGGGCGGGATTCGAACCCGCGACCCTGTGCTTAGTAGGCAGGCGTACTACCAACTAGGCTACGGGGCCGTAAATTTCCATATTAGATTGCCACTAAATTTCGCAATGTTGAGTATATTCAACATAAGCTTTCTAAAAAAGTACCTACACAAGTTAAGATTATTTTAATGTATTTTTTGTCCCATTTGATTTTTTTTGTGCTCTTGGGACAAAAAATACATAAATCTTATATATACCCATTTAATACATAAAAAAGTCTTAAAAGTTTCATTGAATGAGACTCTGAGAATTAAAGGGTTAAAGGACATAAGAAATTAAAATACGCATCCGGTTATTTTTTCAGTTTAATAATAAGCATACACGCTTTTTCAATTACAATATCGAACGTTTATCTTCTTTTGAGTCAGAATATGCAGTTCCAGGGAAATTATATACAGTATCATCAGATGTATGGATCACCAACAACCAAAAAGAACGAAATTTTTTGTGGCTGCTTTTTTGTCGAATGAATGGTAAGGTAACAGAACACTAGAAATCGCGTCAATTTACGCTGGGGCAACATTGTGAGGCACTGCATTACGAAATACGATACATTACATAACTTTCGCATGTGAAATATTGTGTTATGGTACAAATAATTATAATATGTATATTTATAATTTATAATATATATACAGGGCGTCCCACGGCTATGCCACATGGAGGGAAAGTACCTTCAATATTGTAGATAGAACATTTTACTGAAAGAAGACTTTATTTTATTTCTAAAAACTATTAAAACTGCATTCATACAGTTTTTAATAGTTAAATGGTTGAACCGGAAGTCGAACCCGCTACACGAAAAAAACAACAGCCTGTTGTTTTATCATACCAATCGAAAGGCTTCATCATAAGGATATTTTTTTGCTAAATAACATAGTGTCAGAAATAAAAGGAATACTATGTATTTTAACATTCTTAATACAAAATTTATCAATTTTATCAAATGTTCAAAATGACTCCCACGCTTTTGAATACAAAGTCGCACTCTTTTGATTATTTCACTCCCTGTCGTTTTTTTATTTTGTTGTGGCTCGTGGACACTTTCATACCGGTTCATGTAAACTTTTTTTTTTACATAACTCCATACAATAATATCTAACGTGGTTAGATCTGGCGATCTCGGCGGCCACATCAAATGTTAAAATTCATAGTCTTCCTTTTATTTCTGACACTATGTTATTTAGCAAAAAATAATCCTTATGATGAAGCCTTTCGATTGGTATGATAAAACTACAGGCTGTTTTTCATTTTCTCGTGTAGCGGGTTCGATTCCCGGTGCAACCATGTAACTATTAAAAAATGTATGAATGCAGTTTTGATAGTTTTTAGAAATAAAATAAAGTCTTCTATCAGTAAAATGTTCTATCTACGACAGCGGTTCTCAATCTTTTTTGGTGACGGAACCCTTTTGAAAAGCAAAATACTTGACGGAACCCTACAATAAAACAACAGTTTCCAAAAGTGTATTCTTAATAATAAGCATAATAAAAGTACAATGTAACAGTCACAAGTAGATATCGGAGAGATATCAAACTTTGTATCACTATCTATGTGGGGGACGTCTGTAAGTGGCGCAGACGCGTGATCATCTCCCGGTATAGGAACTATTTCACCCCTAATCCCAGCCTGATGATGCCACTCATCCGTTTGTAGTACCTAAGCTTTCCCTCCTATCCGCGCGCATCGCCTTCAAGAATGTGTCGCGCGGTCCGCTTCCCTTGGCCCCCAGTCGCAAGTACGGTAACCGGGGATGCGCGGAGTGCGGACGGACGAGCCGCGGGCGGATGGCCACGGTGTCGGCTAGGTGCCTCTACCGGGCCCCCACCCCGCAAGCCCGCCGCACCGCCCCAGCCCGCCCTACACCCAAGGGATTTGAGAGCTTGCCCTACAGTTTTCCCTCCTCTATTAGGTTCGCGAGGAGTAGTAGTTCTGCCTCTACTCAACATCATGGCACCATCAAGGTGCTCTGGTTTTACTGCTGCCCCTGCGTCATCCCCTCAAACCTACTGGTAGCCCTACAAAATCTTTAAGATGTTTCCTAACGTTGTTGGTTCAGCTAATTCGTTCATTTCTATCCTGTCTGTACCTATAATCTCCCATCTGGGCATCGAAATCATTGGACACTCTGCGAGGAAGTGTTGTTGTATCACTATGATCATTACTAAAACCTACCATTATACTCTTCCCGAAATTTAACATTCGTCTCATCTTAAAGCCAAAATTTTTGAAGTTTCACTTCTACCACGTGTGAATTTTACACATGACCTTTTTTTCTAAATTCTCGCGGAACCCCTACAGAAGTATCGCGGAACCCCAGGGTTCCGCGGAACACACTTTGAGAATGACTGATCTACGATATTTAAGGTACTTTCCCTCCATGTGGCATAGCCGTGGGACGCCCTGTATATGCGTCATAAAAAAGGGAGTTCTGTAGAATCGTTCCCTGAGAAACGAGTCTCCCCACGACGAGCCTCCTCACTAAGGGTGCTTCTACACGGTGCAAGTAGCTCGCGCATGTTGAGTCAAATTTGACTTCTTGTGGACACGCGAAATGGTTACGTCTTAGAGTATAAATAGAAAAAATTCTGGAAGGGATAGAGTACGCCTATCGAGTATGAACAGTAAGCACGGATATGAACAGTCCGAATATCTTCAGCGCCTTCGTTTAGTATCAAATGGTTATCGGAGCTGATTATTTTTCCCGGTAAAAATAAGAAATTAATAGGAGAACATTTTGAAATGTGCAGGGATAAGTTGCAACCATGACTCGAGGAAAAAATCCAAAAAGAAAAATGTTATTGATTTCACCGCCCATACAAAAACTGTTATGCTAGGTTCACACGCGCGCGTTCAACTCTACATTCAACGTGCACATTCACATTTACGAGCGTGTAAACGGTACGCCTGAGCCCGTGAACGCGCCTGTGAACGTGAATGCCGCGAATCGGGCAAGTGTCGGTTTTTTGGCAAAGTTCAAAGGATGAATGTGCGGGCGCCCGGTGACTGTTTACACGCGCGCGGGCAGTCAGTCTACCCCGCGCTTTCGCGACGAGTGGATCTTCATTCAACGTCGCTAAGAAAGTCGCTACGATCTTTTTTTCTTTGCAGTCTTTTTCTTTTTCTCCGTCGTTCATAATTTTGTTTCTTTTTCCAATAAAAATAAGTTAAGCCAAAGGATATGGCAGCAACAACACCGAGATCCTCGCTGCTCGCCATTCTGGCACTGACTGGCACGACGGCGGCGTGCGTGTGAACAGCTTGAATGTCCGCCGGCCCGGGACGGGCTGCATGCCGCGCAGCCCGCCAGCCAGCCCGCCGGGCTGCACGGCGCGCGTGTGACCGTAGCATTAAAATTTGCTTACGCTTGACATAAAGGCAGCGGAGCGATGCGCGTGCTCTATGTATATTTATTCTCTAATGCTACGGTCACACAAGCTGCTGCATTCAAGCTGTCCAATTTTTTTATACATTTTATTAATCAATGGTTAATTGATGCCACCACTTTCATTCGGGTACTTTATGAGGTAAGTTCCACGAAAAAAATACGTCAAAAATTTCGATGACCCGGCAGGATCGGCTCTGGCAGACTTTTTTTTTTCAGTGTTTAAGTGACGGTTAACGATCTAGAGATAGCCTTTTGGGGTACTCGATGAGGTAGGTGTTTAGGCCCCCGGCTCCCGCACTATAATTAAATCTTTATCTGTGTGACCTACACTTAATTATTTAAGGAATGCCATGACATATTTTACAATTTTAGTGCTTTCAATCGAAAGTCAATTCAGTCAACATGCGCGAGCTAATTGCACCGTGTAGAAGCACCCTTAGTCTCATCTTAACAACGGTCGTCTTGTACCTATGCAAATTATTAATTTTATGGCGCTTCGAGTTTCGTAAAGTAGGGTTAGCAAGTAAAGGAGAAATTTGACGTACGATCAACTACTAAAAATCGTATGCAAACGATAGTTAAAAAAATCAGATTAACCCTAGATTGGACCCAGTTCAATGACAAATGTCAAACTCGCTGTCAGTCAATTTCAGTAAGTCAGTTCATGTTCTTTTTTGGACAAATTACACTTTACGTCAAATTATCTTTTCGTCAAGTCTTCCAATCGACAAGTTTTTTTCTTGCCAGCGCGCTAATACAATCTATATATAAAAGAAAGTCGAGTTAGTTACAACACTTACATTTGTTCGTCTCCATCCTGGTCAGTATACAGGGCGTCCCACGGCATGGAGGGAAAGTACCTTAAATATTGTCGATAGAACATTTTACTGAAAGAATACTTTATTTTATTTCTAAAAACTATTAAAACTGCATTCATACATTTTTTAATAATTACATGGTTGAACCGGGAATCGAACCCGCTATACGAGAAAAAAATATCCTGTAGTTTTATCATACCGATCGAAAGGCTTCATCATAAGAGTTATTTTTTGCTAAATAACATAGTGACAGAAATAAAAGGAAGACTATGTATTTTAACATTTTTAATACAAAAGGGCTTTGCTGGAAATGTTCGGCCGGGTGGCGCCTTTTTGAAAATTGCTGCACACCAGTCAAACCTTGTGTAATAGACAGAGTATTTTTGTACGAACAATAGTTACTAAGACGGCATATCGCTAAAGTGCATCGATCTTGAGTTATATGCACTTATTCATTTATTATTATATTTTCGAATTAAGGAGAAAATAAATCTATTTTTGTTATTTTAACAGTTTTATTCTAAGAATTGACCATTATTAAAATAATACACTTTAATAATGGTAGCAAAATAGTAATAATAATACCTAATCAGGTCCGTGTGGTATAAAAATACCTGTGTAATGAGATAAAAAGGCGTCTTTTTGAAAATTGCTGCACACCAGTCAGACCTTGTATAATAGACAGAGTATTTTTGTACGAACAATAGTTACTAAGACGGCATATCGCTAAACTGCATCGATCTTGAGCTATATGCACTTATTCATTTATTATTATATTTTCGAATTAAGCAGAGAATAAATCTATTTTTGCTCTTTTATCAGTTTTATACTAAGAATTGACCATCATTAAAATGATACACTTTAATAATGGTAGCAAAATAGTAATAATAATACCTAATCAGGTCCGTGTGGTAGAAAATTACCTGTGTAATGAGATAAAAATACCTCTATTTGAAAATTGCTGCACTCCATTTAGACCTTGTTTATTAGATAGAGTATTTTACAATAGGATATAATAAAAAACAAATTGAGTATCTGAACGTTTTATTATGTTTCATCTCCGCTTACCAGATAAATAAAACGTTCAGCTACTCAATTTGTTTTTTATTATATCCTATTGTAAAATACTCTATCTAATAAACAAGGTCTAAATGGAGTGCAGCAATTTTCAAATAGAGGTATTTTTATCTCATTACACAGGTAATTTTCTACCACACGGACCTGATTAGGTATTATTATTACTATTTTGCTACCATTATTAAAGTGTATCATTTTAATGATGGTCAATTCTTAGTATAAAACTGATAAAAGAGCAAAAATAGATTTATTCTCTGCTTAATTCGAAAATATAATAATAAATGAATAAGTGCATATAGCTCAAGATCGATGCAGTTTAGCGATATGCCGTCTTAGTAACTATTGTTCGTACAAAAATACTCTGTCTATTACACAAGGTTTGACTGGTGTGCAGCAATTTTCAAAAAGGCGCCAAAACTAGGCATAGCCCTTTATCAATTTTATCAAAATGCTCAAAATGACCCCCACGCTGTTGAAGTCGCACTCTTTTGATTATTTCACTCCCTGTCGTTTTTTTTATTTTGTTGTGGTGGATATTTAGAATAATACCTCAAAGTTCGGTATGTAGCTCGTGGACAGTTTCATACCGGTTCTTGTAAACTAATTTTTTTACATAACCCCATAAAATAATATCAAACATGGTTAGATCTGGCGATCTCGGCGGCCACATCAAATGTTAAAATTCATAGCCTTCCTTTTATTTCTGACACTATGTTATTTAGCAAAACTTAATCCTTATGATGAAGCCTTTCGATTGGTATGATAAAACTACAGGCTGTTTTTTTTTCGCGTGTAGCGGGTTCGATTCCCGGTTCAACCATGTAATTATTAAAAAATGTATGAATGCAGTTTTAATTTATTTCTAAAAAACTTTATTTGATTTCTAAAAATTTCTTACAAGGTTATTAAAATAGTTAACTAAACCGCGAAAACGATTTTCAGTGACATTATGCGAGACATTTACAGCACATGCTATGCTCATTTTTGAAGTTTTGAATACAGAATAAATCGTTTTCGCGGTTTAGTAACTATTTTGCAAGAAAGAGAAGACAATAGTAGCCTTAGCTAGGTGTTAGAAAGAGATAGGTAGTGGCAGGTGCGTTTTATAGACTTGCTGAGTGGACAACTTTTTCACATTGAAAAAAATTAATATCTCCTAAATGGGGGGCACTTAAATTCCACAACTGGACATGTGGACTCAGTTTTATGTATAGAATCTATATATTTTTTCTATATAGTGGTTAGATTTTTCTGTGAATAATAGCCCAAAAAAATCCATGTCCTTTAAAGCATCATTGGTGAATTGCTGAAAAATAAAATCAGTGTTACCAAATGCTTAATGAAATTGTCTTGTCTTGATTAAAATAATGCACAGCTGATTAAAGCAGTTCATACCTATTAGGTTTTTTTTTTAAATGTATTGATCTATTATTTTATAGATGTTCAAATTAATAGTGTGTGTAAGGGCCACTTTAATATCAAAAACATTTTTTCAATTTAATTTAATGTGTTATTTGCTTTGTGTTCTTGACAGTACATAATGAATAAACTGGGTAAGTACAGAAGAAAATAATAGTAACTACTACCCCCAAACGAACTATCTTTCTTACTATTCGAACTGCCAGTAGGTACCTGACTTGACTATACAGTCATTTGTACTAAAGGTATAGATCTACGTAATTTGGTAAATAATAAAATAATAATGTGTTTGTTTTCAGTCTGTCAAAACGACCGGCCGCTGCCTTGTAAAAAAAAATTACAATTTCACTGCACAATTAACCATATTTATTTTATTTTTTATATTTTATTACGGGTTAGTACCTACCTACTATTATTTTCTTCTGTGATTTTATGACAGAACATCACGACATGCCGTGAAGGACTATTTGAAAGAAAAGTATGAAGTGTGTGCGAGTTGAAAAAATGTATCACAGCCGGCACCCATAGTACGTAAATTTTTTTCTTCCTTCATGGTAGTAGTAGTAGGGAAGTCAAAGATTGCACGGAGAATTTGGCGAAAAATGAAATTTGTCCAAAAAAGAACATGACGTAATCAACTTGACTGACAGCGAGTTTGACATTTATGCACAGAATAAATAATACTTAGTACCTACTAGGTAGGTACAGTGAAGATCCCTCAGGAATTACACAAATGGGAATCTTCAATATCATTTATTTCTTCCTATAATAGCGTTTCTTTCTTTCTTTCGTTTGTCTCGCATTAAAAAAAAGAATATTTGTCATTGTAAGTAATTATTCTACGGGTCGCGAAAAGACCATAACGCTATTATAGGAAGAAAAGAAATAATTCCCATTTGTGTAATTCTTGAAGGATCTTCACTGTACCATCGGCGACTAAGGTCTGAACGCTATAGACCTTAGAGTATATTATACTCTAAGGTCTAAACGATCACCCTAATTCAAGGTTGACTATACAGAGCGTCCCACGGCTATGCCACATGGAGGGAAAGTACCTTAAATATTGTAGATAGAACATTTTACTGAAAGAAGACATTATTTTATTTCTAAAAACCATTAAAACTGCATTCATACATTTTTTAATAATTACATGGTTGAACCGGGAATCGAACCCGCTACACGAGGAAAAAAAAACAGCCTGTAGTTTTATCACACCAATCAAAAGGCTTCATCATAAGGATTATTTTTAGTGTCAGAAATAAAAGGAAGACTATGAATTTTAACATTTTATGTGGCCGCCGAGATCGCCAAACCATGTATGTGTGTATTCTAACCCCGTTAGATTTTTTTATGAGGTTATGTAAAAAAAATAGTTTACAAGAACCGGTATGAAAGTGTCCACGAGCTACAAACTATTTAGAATATCCACCACAACAAAATAAAAAAATCGACAGGGAGTGAAATAATCAAGAGTGCGACTTTGTATTCAACAGCGTGGGAGTCATTTGCGATAAAATTGATAAATGTATTAAAAATGTTAAAATACATAGTGTTCCTTTTATTTCTGTCACTATGTTATTTAGCAAAATATAACCCTTATGATGATGCCTTTCGATCGGTATGATAAAACTACAGGATATTTTTTTTCTCGTATAGCGGGTTCGATTTCCGGTTCAACCATGTAATTATTAAAAAATGTATGAATGCAGTTTTAATAGTTTCTAGAAATAAAATAAAGTCTTCTTTCAGTAAAATGTTCTATCTACATTATTTAAGGTACTTTCCCTCCATGTGGCATAGCCGTGGGACGCCCTGTATATGTTTTAACTTCATAGCAGTTGCAGTATGATGTAGTCTTCCTTGATTTGGTATTCTCTGTCTTATTTTTGGAGTTTAATTTTGTGCGATTGGAATAGAGGTGTTTTTTAATTTTAGCAGTAGGTATAGAATGTACAAAAACAAGTGTTTAGATTGATAGTGATAGCAATGCTTGGGATCGGTTGGCGGTTGTACGTCCAGTTGTACATACAGTCGGTGAAGCTTGATTGGTCGTACTTTATCAAAAAAATAAGCTGTTTATGGATGATATGGAGATAAGATATTAATTACTAACTGGTGGTTAAAGTCAACAAAAAATAAGAATACCGTGACCTCTAAAAAGAACGATTTTTGAATAATTTTGTGTAGGTATTGTTCGATACTTCCTGACATCACCGTACCTGTCCCTGTGTAGGTACTATTATTTATTCTGTGACCGTTGTTCACGTGATAAACTTCAAAACGGCATTCTTACTCTTACGCTTACGAGAGTTTGACGAGTTTAGCCAGCCAAAATTTGATAAATATTGAGTTGAATTAGTTTTAAGTCGCGTCTTTGGGAATGTGTTCACTTAAGTTCTGTCACTATGTCGTACCTATTTTGAAACCTTTTTCATGTCTGTAGTAGTCATGCAAGAACTTTATTGATTCATTTTGATCCACGACACACATATATTTTTCAGGTTACTATAGCGATATTGGGAAAAATTATAATGATATTAACCTGCTGGCGGACAAATACAGCGGGGTGGCGCCCACGCCGGAGCATTACGAGTGGCAGTTTTATAAAGTTTTGTATGTTTTTATGTTTACGGTGAGTTTTTTCGTTTTTTCCGACTTGTGCCTCCGAATCGTAAGGCCTTATAAAAAAGTTGGTTTTATCTCTATTCCTCCTTTGTAAATGCGTTGTGATTGTGAGTAGGTACTGTGGCGTGTGCAATGTGCATGCGTCCTGCTTGCTCGCCGCTTTCGGTCTTGCAGTCTATTCCCGCATATTCGGCTATTTCACTATGAAAATTGAATTTGGTGGCTGCCATACAGACGGCCGCAGTGGCCGCAGCCCTCGCTGCGAGCTGGATGATCTTTTCTATTCGCAAAGCATGTAAAATTCGCTAATATACGTGTTACGCTCAAAGATCGAAAACGCTCAGTGAGCGGAAAAATAGCTCACAACGCGTTGTGGTCACAGTACGTTGCCACAACACGTTGAGATCGAAAAGCATGTCAGTCACGACACGAATTTCGCTATTTGGTCTTTCTGTGATTGCCACAACGCGTCGTGCGCGTTTTCATTAGAGCCATAACACGAATTTCGCGATGTGGATGTTTTACTGTGACCACAACGCGTTGTGAGCTATTTTTCCGCTCACTGAGCGTTTTCGATCTTTGAGCGTAACATGCGGTAACATACGCAATATATAAATTCCTTCCTTGCTTTCTTTCCCTCCACCATCTAGGGCCGGTTCGCACAGTACCTACTCACTTGTGAGCTCCAAAACAAAAAGTCCATACAAACAAACATTGTCCGCATCCAATGTCTGCGAGTTGAGCTTGAAACCAGTAGGTACTATTATAAGTAGCGTAACCTGTGAGACAAGGCTTACACGATCTTGTTTGTACGAGTATGGTGTATGTTAGCTCATGCGTCAGGAAATTCGCTCCTACCTGTACCTACGGAATACGGGTGCTGTCAAAGTTAGTGTTCAGCACCATGTGCTGGCTACTGTACAGTCAAGGAATGAAAATGTTGCTCAGTTTCCAATTAGATATGTTCGGCGAACTGCGTGTATACTTAAAATACCTTTTGGAAAAGTTGTCACAAATTATGATAAGCACGAGAATTTTTTCGCAACTAACTTTTATTTATTTGTTGCGACCGTGACAGGACCCGAACCTGCAATCTTCGGATCGGATCTTCGCGGTGCTGCGAGGTAAATTTCGTCAACGTTTCCGATCTGAGTAGGTATGTGGGTAACGCCGTTAAAGGTGTAACGAGGTGCCTTGCATGCCACCTCGTTGCCACCTCATTCATATCGCATTTACCATTTCTTTTTCGTCTAAATTTGAATATTTAATTTTCATACATAATAATTCATATGTCATTTTCACTTTTTACTTCACTTTTCCTCTGAGCCCCGTCCCAAAGGCCTCTCTTTATGTAATTCCTGTTTTTCCTGAATTTCGTCTAGAACCTACCTTTAAAATTATACGTGTCCTAACAAACAGTGCAAACAGTGCTTCACTCAACTTTTGACAAACCCACCGAGTTGACTGACGCTGAAATTCCTATTGACTCCGACAGTATTAAACGGACTGATCCTCTACCAACTGTTTTTATTCCAGTCCGGGGCACTGGTCCAACTGCTTAGTCCAATCTATTGGACCATGGGCCTTCAATAGGGGCAGTTGTCCAACTTTGAAAAAAGTTGGACTACAGCACCTTTAGAGTTCCGCTGTACAATTTATATAAAAAATAACTTGCCAACTTTAAAAATCAGGAAAGCATTGTTATCGGACTTACATACGTAATATAGCCCCTCGGTGGGGACGTATATGGGCCTATATTATATGCCCATTTCAGCTCAATCCCCTTTCGGCTTCAAAATTGAGTCGCAATATTTTACCCAAACAACTTACAAACATACATTGCAAGTTAAATAAAAGCTTGTAATAGCAAAATAAAATTCAGGTGAAAAATTTTTCAACTTTATTTTTTACATTGTTCTACAAATTTAACGAAATTTATCTAAAGCATGACCAACAGTAATATCACCTGAAATCAGTTGTAGCTGAATTTCTCGTATAAAATCATCATTCTCAATTTGGACCTTACGCCTTTTGTGTGCGATTTCACTTGATAAAGTTGTAAAATTTTCTAAAACATGTAATAGACGAAACATTGTAACATTTTTGGAATTAATGCGCCGACTAAGTTTTGCATGTGAGCTTTCTAAAATATTATTAGTCCTGTGCCTCTGGCTAAATACGCTTATAAGCTGAGAAAATTCATCAAAATTTCCTTTAATCCAATAACGCTCAATATATTGAATCAGTTTATGAGCTTCTACACCACTTTCTTTTTTTATGTAATCCCAGCCTTCTTCAAATTTTTCACACGGCAATAGTGGAAAAACTGAGCATAATGAAATAATTCTTTTGACTCTTTTTGATTTAGTTTTTGAGATACCAATTTTTTTTGCTTTTCTCCAAATGCATTGTGACCAATGATAATAACAGCCTACAATTTTAATTGTAGGACAAAATTCTTTAATGCTGTTCAGAATAGACATTTCAAAGTCACAATGTAATATTTTTGGACACCAATTTAACTGTGATCTTAACATTTCAAATAACGCAAAATAAGTGGATTGCTTTTTGTCACTAAGAAAAGCAAAAACCAAAGGCGCCACATTAGTAGACTCATTTGTGCTTCCCGTATCGCCAAATAATGTAAATAACTGTAGGAAAGGTTTAGGGCAACATTGAAAGGTTCCATGATTCCATCCACGAAATATGGTCAATAGGTTCAATATAAGTATGGTCAATAGGCACCATATACACACAAAGATGCATTTCCTGATTTTTAAAGTTGGCAAGTTATTTTTTATATAAATTGGACAGCGGAACTCTAAAGGTGCTGTTGTCCAACTTTGAAAAAAGTTGGACAACTGCCCCTATTGAAGGCCCATGGTCCAATTGATTGGACTAAGCAGTTGGACCAGTGCCCCGTACCGTTTTATTCATCTCAGCCTGTGGACATCCACTGCTGGACAAAGGCCTCCACCAAGGATCTCCACAATGATCGGTCCTGCGCTGCCCGCATCAAGCGGCTTCCCGCGACCCTCACCAGATCGTCGGTCCACCTCGACTAACTGTTGTGACTCGTTCGGGTCGAATATGTAAACCCCCCGTTCGACTTCAGTTGTAGTTTAATTTAGAATTTAGATTTTATAATTTGTGTCTAATGTACCTCCCAGTTCTCCTCCCTCGACAGTGTCATGGATCACCATGGTAACAAATAAATAAAGGTTTAGTGTGGTTTAGTTGCGAAAAAAATCTGGTGCCTTCTAATTCATTTTCCATTTGCCTTTGCTTCAGCCATTTTTAAACCTCAATGTACAGGAGCCAGCACATGTGGCTGGACATAATGACGTTAAGGTGAAAATCGTAGTGCGATTGTCCAATGTCTACACGCATGTGCTGATTGCTGTAGGTACATAGATTTGACGACCAAGGTGTTTCCAGTTATTTTTCAGTATGGTCGCGTGGTGCCTGCGCTGTTACTGCAGCGTCCCGGAGCGCGTGAGGCGAACAGCGCTGCGGGAACAACAGCTGCTGCGCCTGCGATCGCTCAGGACATACGTCCCAGCCCCACCCGACACACGCAAGCCACGAAAATAGTGCACATTTCAATTTCAATTGGTGGCACTTCAAATACAGTGCCACCTGACACAAATTATGGCATTAATTAAATATTTGATTTTTTATAAACATGGTTTTATTGTTTTTTATCAGTACTTAACACGCATTTTTAAAGCACTTTTACAATGTTTAGCGTAACAAACACGTTAATGTAGTTTTACAGTACCAGTGAATGGTAAATATTGATACCAATTTTGCAATGAACGAAATTGAAATGCTCAAGCCACAATTCTTTATGCTTAAAGGACATTAAGAAATTAAACTTAGTAATTTATGGATATTTACGACCCAAACTCACATATCTAAGCGCACGGGAGTGCGCAGGCCAAGTTCCAGCAGTAAGCCGCACGCATGCCGTGCACTATTTACACGAACCGTTTCGACCCACTTTTGACCCCCCTGTAGCTCAGCGCCTATTGCAAGTACAGAGATAAAATTGTACCTACGTAATTAATTATATACTAGTACTAAAGCAGTATGCCAAATTTCATAGATATAGCTTCAGTAAATTCTGAAATATAACCCTGTGAAAATAGCTAATTTTGGCACTGACTGACTCACTCACTGACCGGTAATCAAAATGTTTAGGCCACTTCCAATTGTCCTAGCCTTATGAAATTTGGCACACAGGTCGTGTGTTATATGTAGATTAACAAAAAATTAAGAAATTTAAGAAAGTTGGCTTAATTGAATATCGAATTTATAATAAAAATATTTCTAAACAAGTGGTACAATGAGAATACGATGAGGAGAGGGGGGAGAGGGCAGGGGGGGTATAAAATATATTGTCATGTATTCATAATAAAGGCTGCCACACACCGGATACGCATTGCGTTGCATCTGCGTGCGACACGATCTGTAATGTATTAACCTGAAATACGACGTTCACACTGAAATGGTCGCAGACGCAATGCAGCACGTCTGCGTGCATCAGACGCACGGCACGAACACAACACAAACTGACATGGGTTACCATTGTTACAAATCAATAAATGTCAGTTGCGTAAAAAATATCGTGCATTTTATTTCATTTTCCTTTATATTTTGTGATATTTTGTGACCGAATTGGCGCGCGCGGCAGCGGAACGGGAACGTCGCACGCGCGAATCGGACGTAAAGGTTGTTATAAGGTTGGATTTCCTATTGACACCGACACCGCGCTGCTGCATTCGTCTGCGATACTGTGTGAACGGCCTTCTGTGCGCGTTACTGCAGACGCAATGCGTCGTGATGCAGACGTATCCGGTGTGTGGCAGCCTTAATACACTGTAGCGCTTGTTATAAGACGTGATAACCTTGTCACATCGTGCAATTTTTATTATTCTTAATTTATCGAAAGAGACCGTTGTAGAAAGATTAATAATGTGCGCTTGTATAAAAAAAACGACCAATCGAGCTCTGAATACTGTAAACATTAGGAATAAAGATTGGCTAAGTACGATATGTATATTATCTTAATTGTTGTCAAATTTTAAAATGCATCGTGCACCGTAGCCAGCACATGCGGCTGGACATAATGACCTTAAGAGCGTCTTTATCCTGTAGTAGTAGGAGCGAAAATCGTGGAGCGAATATCCAGCCGCATGTGCTGCCTACTGTACCTATTTTATTTATATTATAATATAAATTTGACCGATGTACTGAATGTCATTTAATTTAACTATCAACTATTTAATACGTAAACACTTGACTTAAAGATACGACTAAAACTTAAAAAATAATAATTTGAGATTTAAAATAATATTGCCCGCTACTCCAAAGTTGTTTCATGCAAACAAATTCGTGATCGCTACAACGTTGTCACTAAATTTTACGTCATGTCACTTACGTCAAGTGTAGCGACGTTTGTCATTATTTAGAAAGGTTTAATAAGAAGATTTTATGACAAAAATCTATGTACGCTACGCAGTATTATAGAAGTTTTTTTTTTTAATTTAATCTCGTGACCCTGACTTGCAGTTGTTTTTCTCAAAGAGGTTGGAAGAGCCAGCTTCGGCTCTTCAAAACTCTTTGGTTTTTCTAAAAGAAGTAACTAGGTTGTCAAAATAAATTTTCTGCATGGAGTGTCCGGATGATTAAATATATTTATTCTGTGGTTAACAATGGACGAATAAGTGGCACAAAAAGAAAAAAAAGGTACGATTTCTTCAAAAAAAGTATTCAAATCCCACCAAAAACATACCTGTTAAAAAGGGGCGGCCAAGTTCCTATCGGCTAATTGTTCGCCTAAAAAAGGATTGAAATCCAATCCAATGCCAAGTTTAGATGCACTTTAAATTCGATCATAATCATCGTCATCAACAGCCTGATCCACTGGTAAACATTTGCCATTCCCAAGACTCGCAACCACATTCTAAATTTGAACTTGGCAGGTTAAATTAGTTTAATAAATAGATTAATTATATAAATAATAAATTGCTGAGTTTGCTGTCGACTCGAAAAGAAGAAATAATAAATTTAATTATACAAATTAATAAAGTATTACGCACGAAAACCTAACAATATAATATGGTTTCAAACAAACAATCGTAATAATATTATAATGGTTTCAGGTCATAAAACCAAAAGATAACGATTATATCAGCGATTTAAATAAATTAATTTAAATTCCTTGCTTATCTAAAAAAAAAATACTACAAAAAATACATGCAATAAAAACTAACAAAAAATAAATAAAAGATATTATGTTTTAATGACAGTCAACTGTGGTCAACTAAATTAGAACAAAAGAACCAAACATCTCTTAAAATGTGCTGAATTTTCAGATAAAAGCACTTGTATGGTAAAAAAAAGTACCCCATTCTAACATTATCACTTCGTGGAATAGCATTAGCTGTACTAAATTGTCACGAAATCAGTACGTTTGCTAACGTTAAGATCTATGGGAAGAAATGTTGACTGGTGTTGAATACCGAAACTTGATTAACTGGCCCACAAAAGACCAACGACATGTGGTGCCGTAATCAATGCTTGCTTTCCATTTATTTTATAAAGACGGCAACACGTGAAGGGCTCTCAGGATAAATTATAGTGGCTCAAATATGTAGCTACGTACCTACATACGGACAATCCAAGAGATAAAGCAGAAAACTGCATTATGGAAAGATCTGTTCTTTATAATAGTCAAATCACGAATCAGGAAGAATGTGACATAGAAATAATTGTTGTAAACAATTCGCTAAAAAAGATTCTGTTCTAAAAGGTTCGGTTTTCATAGAACTGGAAACAACGAAGAGGTCAATAAGCAAGCAGGTGGCGAGTCAAAACATTCTGCTTATACAGTGTAAAGGACAGATTTTTTGTATGGTTAGACCGCAATTGTCCTTTAAGACCTTTTAATATGTTAAGTGCAGTCCTTTAAGTCCGAAGCACTTCTTAATTTCTTAGTCTGTTTTGACTTTAAAGGACAAGATCATAAAAGTACGAAACTTAAAGGACATCTATCTTTTAAACTAAGCTAGTTGGGTTAAATTAAAAGCGTGGATACAGTTCAGCTCAAAAAAATATAAAAATTGGTCTTTAAACCAAATTGATCGCTTTAAAAACAAAAAAGTTATGCACTTTTGTCTATAAAATCGTTTTTCTGCTCTCCTGTAAAATGACGATTTGTCCTTTAAGCCCTTTGACATTTCCACCATCGACGTCATGCTCCAGGGCAGAACCACCTAAGAATCTTGACATTATTTATATCCTTAAAATATCTTTAGGAAGTCTTTATAATCCTAATACTATTTAAAAAAAATCTATATTACTTGTTTAGTCGTAAATTAGCATTTAAAGTGGTTGTAGAGGGGAGGATTAAGGCTTGAACATCAAGCCAGAAATGCTAGAATCCGGAATAGGCCTGTGTCAAGGGTCAAAATAATTACATTCTATTTAGTCCGTATTTTAGATTATAAAAAAATATTGGACACGTATTTTTTCTTTTTTCGATTAAACAAAAAATAACAAAGATATAGCCCATTAAAGTTACGTGTGACGTCACTTAGTGCTACCAAACGTAGCACGGTGTGACGTCACACGTTACTTTAATGGGCTATATCTTTGTAATTTTTGGTCCGATTTACAAATAAAAAAATACGTGTCTCTTATTTTTGAAAAATCTAAAAGACGGACTAATTACATTTTTTAAGGACACAGGCCTATTATAATGGTACTAGTTTTCTTACAACGATACCAACTAGGTACTACTAAAGCCTAGCGCCGAGGTTCGGAGTAGTAAGTTTTAGACGTCGTGCTCCAGGGCAGAACCACCTAAGAATCTTGATTAGCCTTAGAGAATTTCCTGTTTAGCATTTTCTTTTTTTTTATATTTGAGACATCCCACACACGGCCTTTTGACCCCAAACTAAGTGAGCGTCAGAACCGCTTGATAGGTGTCTGAATATTGACGAGATGTACCTATGCTATAAAACCGTACCTAAATAGTATTTAACAGTACCTATGAAAAGATAAACAGTACTTCAGGAATTAACATAACAAATAGGTAGCGTCATACTCAAGCCATTCTGATGTATGGTTGGCTTGAACATTACCATATCTAGGAAACGCGTATAAACCATAATCTGGAACATGTATCAATAAACTGTACCTAAATAGTACTGTACTTAACGGCCTTTGCTATGGGTGCCAGACAGCTGATATACATACATATATAAATTATACAACATCCAGACACAGGGCAAATACAAGTGCTCATCACACGAATGTTCGGGATTCGAACCCGCGACCCTGTGCTCAGACGTAGGTACTACCAACTAGGCTACGGGGCCGGAATTGGATGTCATGACGTTGTCAAAATGGAATTTCATTAGGTTTTATAGAGGAGGATTATACCTTGAAGGACATGCAAAAAGGATCGTATATAAATAAATACCTACTTACTCCGCTGGCACAGGGATCCAAAATCATTTTTTTTAATTGACCTAATACTTGAGTCGAAAAATACGAACATAAAAAAGTAGGTACGACGGATCAAGCTTCATCATGGCCTCCGAAGCGAACGAGAACACGCCACTTGTACTTATAAGTAAGTACTATACTTTTTAGGGTTCCGTAGCCAAATGGCAAAAAACGGAACCCTTATAGATTCGTCATGTCTGTCTGTCTGTCTGTCTGTCTGTCCGTCCGTATGTCACAGCCACTTTAAGTAGATGTATTCTGTGAACCGCATTAAGATTTTCTTACAGAAATAGAAAAAAAAGACAATAAATTTAGGGGGTCCCCATACATAGAACTGAAACTCAAAAAAAATTTTTCGTCAAACCCATACGTGTGGGGATTCTATGGATAGGTATTTAAAAATTATATTTAGGTTTCTAATTAAATTTTTTTCTAAACTGAATAATTTGCGCGAGAGACGCTTCCAAAGTGGAAAAATGCGTGTCCTCCCCCCCTCTAACTTCTAAAATAAGGGAATGATAAAACTAAAAAAATATATGATGTGCATTACCATGAAAACTTCCAACGAAAATTGGTTTGAACGAGATCTAGTAAGTAGTTTTTTTTTAATACGTCATAAATCGTAAACCGCAATTTACCTTTCACTATTATTAAAACATCGATCAAAACCACAACGAACTTCAAAAACTTTTATATTATGTTACTGGCTGCTATGGAACCCTTCATGGGCGATTCCGACTCGCACTTGGCCGCTTTTTTTTATAACGGTAGTACTTTTATAAGAGCGACTAAGCAATCAAAATCAACTAAGAAAGATGGCGTTATTAGCGTTATTAATCTTATTTCGGAGAATTAAACTACAATAAATACTACAATACAAAGTGGCCAGTTATAGTGGCTAGTTATTCCTTGGTTTACCCTACTATTCGTATGAATTGGGAACACCCAAAAATACCGAATCTAAGCGCACGGGAGTGCGCAGGCCAAGTTCCAGCAACAAGCCACGCGCACGCCGTGCACTATTTACACGAACCGTTTCGACCCACTTTTGACCCCCCTGTAGCTCAGTGCCTATTGCAAGTACAGAGGTAAAATTGTACCTACGTAATTATATACTAGTACTAAAGCAGTATGCCAAATTTCATAGATATAGCTTCAGTAAATTCTGAAATATAACCCTGTGAAAATAGCTAATTTTGGCACTGACTGACTCACTCACTGACCGGTAATCAAAATGTTTAGGCCACTTCCAATTGTCCTAGCCTTATGAAATTTGGCACACAGGTCGTGTTATATGTAGATTAACAAAAAATTAAGAAATTTAAGAAAGTTGGCTTAATTGAATATCGAATTTATAATAAAAATATTTCTAAACAAGTGGTACAATGAGAATACGATGAGGAGAGGGGGGAGAGGGCAGGGGGGGGTATAAAATATATTGTCATGTATTCATAATAAAGGCTGCCACACACCGGATACGCATTGCGTTGCATCTGCGTGCGACACGATCTGTAATGTATTAACCTGAAATTCGACGTTCACACTGAAATGGTCGCAGACGCAATGCAGCACGTCTGCGTGCATCAGACGCACGGCACGAACACAACACAAACTGACATGGGTTACCATGGTTACAAATCAATAAATGTCAGTTGCGTAAAAAATATCGTGCATTTTATTTCATTTTCCTTTATATTTGTGATATTTTGTGACTGAATTGGCGCGCGCGGCAGCGGAACGGGAACGTCGCACGCGCGAATCGGACGTAAAGGTTGTTATAAGGTTGAATTGACACCGCGCTGCTTCATTCGTCTCGATACTGTGTGAACGGCCTTCTGTGCGCGGTGCTGCAGACGCAATGCGTCATGCTGCAGACGTATCCGGTGTGTGGCAGCCTTAATACACTGTAGCGCTTGTTATAAGACGTGATAACCTTGTCACATCGTGCAATTTTTATTATTCTTAATTTATCGAAAGAGACCGTTGTAGAAAGATTAATAATGTGCGCTTGTATAAAAAAAAACGACCAATCGAGCTCTGAATACTGTAAACATTAGGAATGAAGATTGGCTAAGTACGATATGTATATTATCTTAATTGTTGACAAATTTTAAAATGCATCGTGTACAGTAGCCAGCACATGCGGCTGGACATAATGATCTTGGGAGCGTCTTTATCCTGTAGTAGTAGGAGCGAAAATCGTGGAGCGAATATCCAGCCGCATGTGCTGCCTACTGTACCTATTTTATTTATATTATAATATAAATTTGACCGATGTACTGAATGTCATTTAATTTAACTATCAACTATTTAATACGACCAATCGAGCTCTGAATACTGTAAACATTAGGAATGAAGATTGGCTAAGTACGATATGTATATTATCTTAATTGTTGACAAATTTTAAAATGCATCGTGTACAGTAGCCAGCACATGCGGCTGGACATAATGATCTTGGGAGCGTCTTTATCCTGTAGTAGTAGGAGCGAAAATCGTGGAGCGAATATCCAGCCGCATGTGCTGCCTACTGTACCTATTTTATTTATATTATAATATAAATTTGACCGATGTACTGAATGTCATTTAATTTAACTATCAACTATTTAATACGTAAACACTTGACTTAAAGATACGACTAAAACATAAAAATAATAATTTGAGATTTAAAATAATATTGCCCGCTACTCCAAAGTTGTTTCATGCAAACAAATTCGCGATCGCTACAACGGTGTCACTAAATTTTACGTCATGTCATTTACGTCAAGTGTAGCGACGTTTGTCATTATTTAGAAAGGTTTAATAAGAAGATTTTATGATAAAAATCTATGTACGCTACGCAATATTATACTTAGAAGTTTTTAAAAAAAAAATAATCTCGTGATAACCCTGACTTGCAGTTGTTTTTCTCAAAGAGGTTGGAAGAGCCAGCTTCGGCTCTTCAAAACTCTTTGGTTTTTCTAAAAGAAGTAACTAGGTTGTCAAAATAAATTTGCTGCATGGAGTGTCCGGATGATTAAATATATTTATTCTGTGGTTAACAATGGACGAAGGCGTGGCACAAAAAGAAAAAAAAGGTACCATTTCTTCAAAAAAAGTATTCAAATCCCACCAAAAACATACCTGTTAAAAAGGGGGCGGCCAAGTTCCTATCGGCTAATTGTTCGCCTAAAAAAGGATTGAAATCCAATCCAATGCCAAGTTTAGATGCACTTTAAATTCGATCTTAATCATCGTCATCAACAGCCTGATCCACTGGTAAACATTTGCCATTCCCAAGACTCGCAACCACATTCTAAATTTGAACTTGGCAGGTTAAATTAGTTTAATAAATAGATTAATTTAATTATTATATAGATAATAAATTGCTGAGTTTGCTGTCGACTCGAAAAGAAGAAATAATAAATTTAATTATACAAATTAATAAAGTATTACGCACGAAAACGAAGAAATTCAAAGGTTGTGTGTGAAGTTGACCAACCCGCACTGGGCCAGCGTGGTCGACTAAGGCCTATTCACCCTGGTATCAGGGTAGGCTCGAGCCCCTCGGTGGGGACATATATGAGCTGTTAACGAACGCACGAAAACCTGCCAAGTTCAAATTTAGAATGTGGTTGCGAGTCTTGGGAATGGCAAATGTTTACCAGTGGATCAGGCTGTTGATGACGATGATTAAGATCGAATTTAAAGTGCATCTAAACTTGGCATTGGATTGGATTTCAATCCTTTTTTAGGCGAACAATTAGCCGATAGGAACTTGGCCGCCCCCTTTTTAACAGGTATGTTTTTGGTGGGATATATAGTAATTTCTAAATTTTTAAATAACGAATTATAAAAATTACGAAATTTTAAATTCCTAATATTACAATCACGAAGATTTCCGATTGTTAAATAAACAATTGTTAAAAATAACGAATACTTTATTAGATATACGAAAAATTAAATACCGATCTTTTATAATCAAGAAAAATTTAAATCCCGATCGGAAATGTAATAATTCGTGATTTAAACAAAACTTTTATAAAGTTCAAGGTTCAAAAGTTAGTATAGTTTAGGATGCATGTAAGGTTTTTTGACAAAAAACTACAGGAGCGGGTGCGAGCGAATCGAGCACGGGAGTTCTTGGCACCCGGACACGACACGGCTAGCTAGGTCAGGTTCGAAGGGTGTGGCAGAAAGGAGCGCGGCGAGCGGAGCGAGCCCGCTCGTTCTGCCATACTCTTCGGGTTAGGTTGACATGAATGCATGCCTGCTTGCATGCATGCTTGAATGCACGCTTGCTTGCCTGCATCCTTGCATGCTTGCTTGCTTACTTGCTTGCAGTCATTTAATTATATTTCTCAATATTTAATGACTAGTTGTAAGGTAAATTCGGGATTTTGAATATTCGATATACTAAAAATCGTACATTTAAAACATCGAAATTATAATATTCGGAAAATTGACTTTCGTATTTGTTATAAATCGAATGTTTGAAATTTCGTTAATCAACTATTCGTCATTTTCACTGTTCGAAAATTTTAAATTCGTAATTGTTAATCATTCGAAAGTATAAAATTCGGAATTTTAATAATCGTCATTTTCAAATTCGTAAAATAATTATTCGGAATTATGTAGTGTCCTACTCGTATGAATTAGTAGGTACTGGGTACGCGAAGCGACTCCCACCTCTCTGCTAGGTATACTTATAGTAAATCCGTGCCAAGGCAAGGATAAGGTAAGGGTGCTCCCTCACCGGGAGCATTCGCGTGTAATGTAACATTATAGATTCGTCTTTGAGCATTACATTACAATAATACCTCCCTGACTGACGAGCATGCTCGTGTAATGTAACATTATAGATTCGTCTTTGAGCATTACATTACAATAATACCTCCCTGACTGACGAGCATTCGCGTGTAATGTAACATTATAGATTCGACTTTGAGCATTTCATAGCGGCGGGGGGCTAGGGGAACATTGATGTTACAAGTTGTATCAAGATATTACACATTGTATCATTACAAGGTGCGCATTGTAATGCTCGGTTCTCCTCCTTCACTGATGTATGCCCGTTTTGTATCATTACAAGGTGCGCATTGTAATGCTCGGTTCTCCTCCTTCACTGATGTAATGCTCAAATCTGTAACGTTACATTACACGCGAATGCTCCCGGTGAGGGAGCACCTTAAGGATGTTATAGGTATAGTACTTATAATATAACATCCTTGATCCGTGCGCACCGGTAAATTGAAGATAGCATCCTTCTTGCGAAATAAAAAAGTCAAAGTGTCACGTTGACTGACTAACACAGAAACAAGTTCTTATGTGGCAACGAAAGCAAAATAAAAGAAAGAAAGGAGACATCCAGAGAGATGGGAGCCGCTTTCGCTTTAGATAGAGAGAGCCTAGTCACATGTTTATTGTACCCCGAAAATCTTTGTCAAATGTCAAAAACGTACCCTTTGGCTACAAACTATATGCAACAAAATTAGAGAGTCGCTAGTCTTTCAAGTTTTCAAAGTGACAAATGTCAAAAATTGCGTCATCTTTAGTTTAGTCCAAAGAGAAAAAATAATTAGTTTAGTCGTATTACAGTTGTTCAAATTGTTTATGTTTGGATTCAATTTCAAAAATAAAATTTTACGTTTTATCTTGATTATTAGTAACAAATTTTGAGATATACTTAGTGTAATTTAAAATGTAAAGTTATGTCGTGCATAGTGAAAATGTGTAAATCACGCATCAAAAGCAAGGAAATAGAACCGATGTGATCAGCTTTCAAAGGTAAGCTGTGTTTTTGTGTTTATTATATGTATTTTCGTCATAATATTTGTAGCATATAATCCAAAACTACAATAAATTATGTAATAAAACTAATTCAACTGATTAATCTTATCTAATTAATCAAATTTCGCTATATTTTCCAATAATAATATTTGTACAAAAAGGTTATAATAGGGTTGGAAAAACATAGTTCGATAAAATTATCGAAAAAGCTTTTGAGTTGTAAACAAGGAAAATAAAATACCTCTGTAAAACTTATTATAACATATTGTGGTTTTCCCGGAACAGGGTTTTGATGTATTTGGTCAGCCTTTAAGATTATTATTTAAAAACACTACATAACTTACTTCATTTTCTTTTTTTTTCAGATTTCTTATAAGAAGAACGTGAAAATTATCCTCGCAAGTCCGATGAAGCTTGATTCGTCGTGCTTTTTCGACTCAAGCATAGGTCAATAAAAAAAAGAAGTATTATTATTGAGAAAAAGTAGATTCAGAGAAGTGGTGTGCCCTACCAACTAGGTCCTACTGTGTGAATACTTTTCAGCTTCAAATGTAATATGTGATCTTTTATTAATAAAACTGTAAATCTAAAATATTTGTTTGCTTTTTTTGCTTTTTTAAATAATTATCTGCTAGTTAAGCCCTTTTTAAGTTTCACAAGCGCAAAATTCACCAATACTTGTGTGTATGTTTGTAATGAATAAACTCAAAAACTATTGAACCCATTTCAAAAATTGTTTCACTATTGGAAAGCTACATTCACCCTGAGTAACATAAAGGCTACCTTTAGATGTTAGAATTTCAATTACTAAATGTCCACATGAAAAATAAAAAGGGTATCTTAAATAAAGCAGTTTAATTAAAAAAATTGTCGATAATCTTTTTTTAACTCAATAAGTAGAAAGAATAAATTCAAATAAAAACATGTTAAGTTCGTCTATATATTGTATAAAAAAAGTAGAGGTCGAAAATCTGTACATAGAAAAGAAAATTATAAAAACCGGGTTAAGTAATAATCCAGATTTTAAAAAAATGTTTATCTGTTTGTACGAGTAAGTCTCCGAAACTGTGGCAGCAAAATAAATTGTTGTTCATCCCAAAATCTAAATTAATTTATCTCTGTATCAAGTTTCACCAAAATCAGCTCAGTAGTTTCGGAGCCCATACAATTATAAGGAATATTTTAGTTTTTTTTACACCTTGGGTTACATTATTCAAGTTAGTAAGGATCCCTATTTTTAAAAAAAATAAAATATAGCCTATGTTACTCAGGGTGAATGTAGCTTTCTAATGGTGAAAGATTTTGAAATCGGTTCAGTAGTTTTTGAGTTTATTCGTTACAAACATACACACATACACACAGACACACACACACAAAAATATAAATCTTTCCTCTTTATAATATTAGTGTAGATATGATCAAGTATGATCAACAATCTATAGGCCCACTTTCCCTCTAATAACTTAAAAGGGTTGTGAAAAAAAAAAAAAAAAAAAAAAACTGCAAGAACACGCAGCTGGCCCGCGAGAGGGAGAGAGACGTCAGTATCACACACACATTACTGTCTCTGTCTAATTTAGAGCGCTTTGACAGCTCTCGAACGAACGGAACAAACAATTAAGCTACTGGCTGACTGTTGATATAGGCTGCTACAGCGCGCCTAAATTGCCATATCTTCCACATAGCAAATTTCGAAATACGGTACGAAAGCAAGACCTTGTTTTATTAGACCATGGGCGCTAACTATACTTCGAAATTAGAAACTGAGGCCGTACTGAAACACGTTATACTTGTAAACAGTATTTCTTTAAATTTATTTCTGGTGTGCAATGAACTATATTATCACTACATAGTATAAAACAAAGTCGCTTTCTCTGTCCCTATGTCCCCATCCCCATCTATGTCCCTTTGTATGCTTAAATCTTTAAAACTACGCAACGGATTTTGATGCGGTTTTTTTAATAGATAGAGGGATTCAAGAGGAAGGTTTATATGTATAATACATGCATAATATACTTAAAAATAACACACAATGACCATTTTCCCGTGCGGAGCCGGCGCGGGTCGCTAGTTAGTGAATAATGGTGAGTGCTCACCAGTGTAGTGGGGATGCCGACGGACTCGGCGGACTTGGTGCGCTTGTCATGCGGGGTCAGTGACCCGTAGGGCACCCGCCCTTCGCCCAGGTACGAGTGCAGCAGCGCGCTATAATATTGTGTTCTGTTCAGGAAGCGGAGTGGAAGCAGTTCCAAAGCGACCTGCTGATGACGGTGCGAGTGGCGAACGACTTCAAGACGGAGGCGCAGCGCGAGTTGGAGCGACTGGTCTCCGAGAATAAAGCCGCCAGGGACCGCATTCGGGCGCTGGAAGACCAGCTCATGCAGCTCAAAGGTACTTTACACCGTGCACTTTCAGGCTGCTTTTCCACCAGAGCTGTGCGAGGTAGCTAAGCGGCGTGTGAGGAAAATATCCACCAATAGAATTACTTTATTTTTCTAGCCTAGTGATTCAATTGCTGCTTATTAATAGCTTAACACCAGCCCCTGTATAATTATGGAATTGTTTAAAATGAAATAAACACATTTTTCATTTTCATTTCAATTGGTGGATTTTTTCCTCGCACACCGCTTAGCTACCTCGCACAGCTCTGGTGGAAAAGCAGCCTTAAGCGTCTTTCAAACGAACCTCAATGTTTATGCACGTGATATAGAATATCTTGGCAATGTTTTTTTTTTATTAAGAAAAATAATCTAGGATTTGTTTTAATAAATAATTATTCAGCATTAATATAAGCCTACACTCGCGGAACGACGGATTAAGTCCAGAAGTTACCATGACCACGAAAAAGTTGAAGTAACGTATCTTAAACGCACCGTCTCAAAATCTTGAATGAACGAACGAATGTAATGTTAAAAAAAAAACAACATTTTGTATGAACAACACATTACAGTCGTTTTTAGACACGCGTTCAACGTGTGTTTGACTTTTATGTCCCAAGTGCAGTGAAGCTTGATTGGTCGTAATTTTTCGACACAAGAGTTAGGTCAATTAGAAAACCCGAATCTCGGACCTCGGCTTAGCCTTTAAAAATACACGGAAGCTAAAAGTTTTTTTTTAGTTACACCATACACATTAGGGGCCGTCCATTAATCACGTGATCTTTTTTTTAGCATATTTTAACCTTCCCTCCCCCTTGGTGATACGTGGTGAGGTTTAAGACTACCCCCCACTCCCCCACTCAACATCGCGTGTATTTTTAGTACCTGCAAAGAATCTTAAAATTTTTAGAAGATTATCTTTAAATACAGGTAGTAGCAGTATAAAGTATAACCTCATTTTATTCTGAAATTTAAGACTGTGATAAAAATGCCTGACAGAAAGGTTGCAGTTTGTTTTTGATTGGAAAAAATAAATACACGTGATATCTTGCCACACCCCCCCTCCCCCCTTGTGATGTTTCGTGATTTTTGGCAAACCCCTCCCCCCCTTTCAAGCCTCACGTGATTAATGGACGGCCCCTTAGTAAGCTATACGTACACACAGCAATTTGCTCATTGTAACACTGAGAAGTGAGAATAAAGCCAAATTACCGCATAATAAGAGTACACAGGACCCCAAAAAGGAAAATTTACACAGTTTTCATCACATTGATACATACATACAGTACAGTTGAGCCTTTAGTAAGAACACTCAATACAATTTAGGTACATAATCTAAATGAATTATTACATTCGTTTAAATTTGAATCTTGTTGCACAGTAAATAGGAATTTCTCAGTCAAGTTGCTCATAATTTGAGTAATTAGCATGAATTGTGCATGACTGGGCGTTTGGGTAGGTATCTCATCAGAATAAGTTTTGACATGTAAAACACTGTTTGGTTGAGAGTGTTTGTATATATTAAAGTTCCGTGGGTTGTAATAAATGGAAGTCTTGCAGTTATGCATGCCAGTCAATTGACTTTATGTTTATGTTTTGAAAAGCTTGCCATGAAAAGATTGAATTAAATGTACTTTCGCATATTCTATTTATACGAAGTTTCCAATGCAGTCTGTCAGCATTCTTTCATTTGTTACAACCAAGTAGTGTATTTTAATATTGCATGTAACGATTTTTTTTGTACATACTCAAAGTGCGACAAGTTGAAGTCTTTGGCACCTATTTCACTGGCGACAGATGACAAAAGACGAAAGGGACGCAGTTATGCGTTAGAATGAGATACAAATACACCGCGCTCACTCTTGCGCATAACTGCGTCCCTTTCGTCTTTTGTTTTCTGTCGCCAGTGAAATACCTGCCTTAAATTAAATTAATAGGTACCGATAATATTTTTCTCTTTAATTTTGTTTTTAGTGAAGAAAACATTTTTTTTAATAAGCCCTTGTCGCATTTTGCAATACAATAAACTAAGATTTTAAGTCTTTTGCAGCAGTAACTGGCATTACCATGCACTAATTCTGTGTATAAAGAGCATCCATACAATTTACTTTTTACCCTTTTTAATTTAATATCTTGTAAATAATTTACGAAAATAAATTCAAGTAATATAAATATGGAGGCTCGAATGCTTACAATATGTAGTCGTACTTCATAAGACTAACGTGAATTTGTAAACATAATAAAAAATTGTTAATTTAAATGTTTAATGTATATTTGTACAAACGCAGGTATTAACAAAACAGGATCCACGGATAGCGTTCATAACTGCTCAGACGACGACAAGCGGTGGTCTAAAGACTCCGACAGTACGTGCGACTCTCAAACAGACTTAACATCAAAGGACATCTTCAAAAACATAAGAACTAGATATCTATCTAGAGTACATAGCGTTACTGATCCGCCGGTCAAAGATTCCGTTGTCGATCAAGCTTTCTACAGACTTAACAGTGTCTCTGAACCTAAAAACGACCTAGAAACACTTTCGCCAGATTTCAAATATGACATAGAAAATGTGACAACAGACGAAACTAATGATGACTCGAGTCAGATTGCATCATCGGAAAAATTTGACGATTTAAAAAATATGATTCTCACTGAAGATATTCATCCACCACCGATTGGAGCGAAGGAACTAAAACGGCAGGATGCAGTAAATTTAAATGAAAAACTTACCAGACAAAATGCTTTAGAAATACAACATGTTACAGATATTAATTCTTCACTAGATATCATACCTACGAGAGATACAGATTCAGAAAACCAACCAGTGAGACCAATCCGACTGAAAATAAAACCAAAATTTACAGCAAGCGCATTACATGACCCAATTGCCAAAAATATATTCAGCACGAGTCCATCAGAAATGTACAAAGGTAAACCAAAATCTTTCAGTTTGGATAATCTGTATCAAACCAGTGCATTTAAGGATACTATGAAAGAGGCTACAAGCATTGAGTTTTTGGATAATGTTAATTCCAGCCAATTCTCTCTGCTCACTGAAAGTTCAGACAGTGTTTTTGCACTTCCAATGGAAAACAATATCAGTGCCAGTGACAGTTGTGTTGTAAAAATTAATACTAGAAGAGGTTCTCTTATACGATCCGAAGTATTACCTAATAACTTGATACGTTTAAGCGACGATATGGATAAAGAATGTATAAAAGTTGTCAAAGCAGAAACTATTCTACCAGTCCCGTATCCCAGTGATATAAGAAAATCGCCCAGCGCAGATCTCTTTTCCGAACCAGTCAAAGAAGTTCCTCTTGATATTGTAGAAGAGGACTTTAAAAAAGCTAGCGAGGATTTAAAATCTAGTTTTATATCAGCCATTGGAAGAATAGTGGGGCATAATAGAGGAAGAAGATCATCGTCACCAGTGATAAAGTTGTTTAGAGAGCCAGGTTCACCCAAAAGTAGAAAAAGTGACAAAAGTTCAGAATCGTCGGATAGTGATAGCATTGGTAGAAAGCCATCAACGTCATCGAAATTATTTAAATCTAGAGTCCGTTCTAGTAGTGAGTCTAATGAACATACCAAGAGTGATGTTTTCAACCCCGCTCTTGTACGTATTGAACCGCCGATACCGCCCACACCCATTCTTGAAGAAGAGAAGATATTTGCTTCTACTGTGGTTAGATCGATAGAAAATAAAATAGCTACAGATATGATTGATACCAAGCAAGGAAATTCAAATAAATCAGATAGTGATGCTCGGACATACCCAAATTTAATAGAATGTGCCAAAAGCACAGAGAACGTACATGTTACAGAAGAAGCAACTACACCCATTATGAGTTTAGATGCTCTTCCTAAAATAGTTGATGAAATTAAACTTGTAAAGGAAATTCCACTTGAACCAAAAGCTTTTACAGAAAAAGATGATACCGTCAAACAGGAAGCAAATATTATACAGAGCACAAATCCATTCATTGAAGATATGATAGAAAACAAAGAATCACTACCAAAAAACGTTACAGAATCTAATCAAGTTCCTATTGATAACTCAGTAAGCTATCATTTAAAAATCAACACTGTCAATGACCTAGTATGCCAAGATATTCCTGATCAAATTGCTATTAAAGCAGATGATGAAGTTGAAGCTAAAACTGCAAAGAAACATATGAGATCCTTTCTTCCAGTGCAAATAATAAAAGGAAACTACTTCACTAAAGACCGAACACCGTCACCAATTATTATTAGTCCCGTATTAATACAGCCAATATTTTTCAAACCTACAGATAATGTAGATTCAAAGAAAGAAATCACTGCAATTTATTACGATGATATAAATGACGTAAATACCCATGCAAGTAAAATCAAAGAACTCAGGTCAAATGACCAAAATCGCCGAACGAGTCCAGATGTAGCAAAATCTGAAAATACTCAAAAAAAGAAAACACTGTATCAAAAGAACACTAAAGCAAGGAATCTTCCGTTCCTATCATGGAAACCTTTTGGTTCTAATGATAGTCTACACGAATCAAAAACCCCTTCACCGAGTAAGACTTTTTCTTCAAAGCCGTTAGACGCTGCGAAGCCTAAAGTAGCTAAGTTGACAAAATTTCCGGATTTCTTAGTCGACAACCTTTATTACCAACCCATAAAAAATGTTCCTTTTGTCATTAATACAACATTGAATCCATTTAGCAAGCCAGAAATTCGTGAACTAACTCCAAAACAGGTTCAATCTGATTCTACCTCGGGTCACATGAATCCCTTCCTTTCCTCGCAATCTAGAAGATGCTCTGAAGAAAATTATTATGAAGAAATTGGAGCACCCATGTTCCCTTATCAACCTGTAAACAATGTAGCTGATGATGACAAAATTAATACTAAGATTCAGACACAAGACGAGTTTGCAACAGTCACTCGAGAAGAAATACTTCAAGTGCCGCGTAAACCAAAAAAACCTAAGAAAGAAAAGAAAACAGAAGTTCTAATTACCACTGTCAATAAACAAATAGTCGCTAGCGAAGCTCTAGAAGTTGTAAAAGAAAATTCTAACATTACTAAGTCCGTCATATCGCTCTCGCGGACACCAAGCGCAAAAGACAACATCGATAAAAAACCGATAGGATCAATCAGCGAAATCGTTCAAAATATAGAACGGCTGTCACCGCGTCCTGAAGTCAAACATACTGCAGAACAGACAAGAAAGCTGTCTTTGTTAGGGCAAAGTGCGCCTAATTTGGAGCCAAATACGGGTTCTTTGCCGCGACCACCAAAGCCGTATTGGAAGACGTTGGAACACAAAAGACTGTCTCACCCGATCAGATCGCTGAACGACCCGCCGCCGCCGCGGTCGCTACGTAAGTGCAGCAGCCTAGCCGCCGTGTGACGTGAATAACTATGTGGAGTGTACGGAGGTCCATAATCGTGTTGTTTGACTTTATGTTCTCATTCGGTGGAGGTCGGGTGGTGGTGGCTGCTTGTTGGTCGGTTAGGTTACGGATTAATGTTTAGTGTAATAGTTGATACAGGATGTGCTTTGTTTTTCGCACTGCTTTGTGAGTTGGAGCATCACTGCTTTAAGTTGTGGTTTCGTAAGGTTTCATTTTAGATATATACTCGTATTTAAGTTAGTAGATTACACAATTCAGAATAGTTATACTTTATTAATCACTTTTGCTCAATTTAGAAGCGCATCCCACGTTTTTAGCAGGCATTAACTGTCTACAATCAAAAGCTCAAAAATTGAAAATAAAGGGACACATCATCGTATGGTCTTCTTTCAAGAGTTGGTTATTCGAACAAGCACTGTGTGTTTTAAATGCGATGTTTGATAACCATTTTTAAATCATTGGTTGAAACCGGAGCTTCCCGTACACAGCTCCCTTCCTTAGAATCAATCGTGTGATTATTTGGTACCTCCAATAACCGCCTCTGGCGTTACAGCGGCTCCCCCCCGCGTCGAAGAGCCCCCCGCCCCTCCCCCGCTGCTGTCGAGCGCTTCGCTGCAAGACATCATGGCTACAGCTGCTTCCAGGAGATCCAAAGGTAGGCCAGTGTTCATGTTGTTCGTTTTATAGATCAATACATATGTTATATTTGATGACTAAGCTTAGAAAACCTATTCAATGATCGTCATAAATAGAAAATGTGCTGTGGAATAAAATTATACTGTCGTACCTTCCGGCAATCTTATATCAATGTACAGTAAGCAGCGCATGCGCATGAGAGCGCTCGTATTCCGTAGCGCTAGGGGTGAATTTCGTAGTGCGAGTTTCCAACCACATGTGCTGGCTTCTGTACGTTCTTATATAATTTTCTAATATCAAACGATCCAGACCGTTGCATCTTGACTAAGGGACAAGTACGTTTAAGCACACTTATCTTACAGAATGTACCTATGCAATTTAATAACTGAATTTAAATTCAGAAGAGAATTTTATAAAACGGGGTTAACAGAGTTTACCTCCTTTGACAAAGTGTTGAATTATGTTTACATGTTTACAGGTGTGAGCCGTCAAGACTCGAGGCTATCGGTGAAGTCTCTTATTGAGAGCATAGAGAACGCAGCGAAGGCGGCTAAACAGTCGCCGGCGACCACACCCGTCGGAGACTGGCCTCAGGTAGATTTGGTAAAGACATTTATATACTTTATTGACACCAAATACTGAGACATAACACATAATACAGAAAAACAACAAAAAACAGAAGAACAACCCACCCAATACCCATTACCTGTCTCAGCCTGTTGATGAATTTACAGTAAAATTGACACCAAATACTGACATACAACACATAATAAAGAAAAACAGAAAAAACAGATAGGTTATATTAGGGAACACCCATTCCCTAATATTACTATTAATAGTCCTGTTTGAGCAGCATGCAACGGCTGTCACCTTAACCACTGGGCGGTCACTCCATAGAGAAAATGCGTTTTGACAAGCTACTTCTTTTTGAATAACAACTAACTGAATACCAATTACAAGTCAATGGCGCTAGGCGCTATGTAAAACACCACCGGCGGAATCCCGCGGCGCCTGCGGGGTGCGGGGCGTGGGGCGCTATATCGGGCGGGGAACTCATTTTGGCGCGGGGGGGTGAGTGTCCTTTCTGTACGGGTTAGTACTATTATTTTCTTCTGTGCCTTGACTAAATCGTCGTTCTATCTTTTGGTATCTTGAGTGCAAATTATGCTCTAGACCTGAGAAGAAGAAGATACTTAACTATAAAAATAGAAAATACTAATACAGTTTAATAAGCTTTTGATTAAAAAATATTTTAGTCTGTTTTTGTAATGTATTTTTTTTCTAGGTTCAAACGACGGCTACAGTGACGACCACCAACAACAACCCAATGAAGAATGGTCTCCCCGAGAGCGCCGCAGCCACCAACGGGCTGGCCAATAACGGGTTCAAACCGCCGCCCGCGCGGACCGCCAGGCCCGCCTCCCAAACTGCAGGTCAGTACAATTATCATAGTTTTTATTCAAGGGCGAACTGCGAACCAACTGTTAACAATGTGAGTGGTTGACCAAAAAGGGACCGCAAGGGAAAATAGTTCATTTCGTGCAATCCGTCTCCGAACGTCCAAATCCGCGAACGCCCACTTCCCTCAACGTCCAGGGAGATCATTTATCGACCGTTTCCTCGAAGGGTCACATCCCCGATCGACCACCAAAATGAGTAAATCCCGTTTAAAAACTACGGCACCTAAAACAAAAGTGATTCGACCAAAAAACAGGTGGAAGATAGACTAAAACATAAAACCGAAACCGGTTTCCAATCCCTTGAGGTCCCTTTTAAGTCAACCACTCACAAATATTCTGTGCCGACGCTCGCTCGCTCCGCATGAATGTACAAGCGTCAGCTTGACTATCATTAAATTATATAATTTAAATAACATTCTGTATTTCTACCCAAAGATATTATTTGAATCTACATCTCTATAAAATAATTTATCATTACATTAATTATTTATCCAGTAAAAGTTGACAGAGTATGTGCATTAAACTGGCGTTGGACGAAATATAAACACAATTATAAGAAACACACTTCGGACTAGTGATGTGTCATTACTCATTACCGGGAATATTCCCATAAAAAATTGCCGTTCAAGCTGGCTAGACGTAGGCTATCGACCCGACCGACCCTACCCATCCCACTGTCTCGTTCTACCTTGCCTCAAATGTCAACTAGCATTCTTAGTGTGGGAATATTCCTGGAAATGGCACATAACTCTCATTCATACTATGCGCCTTGGGAGAGGCCTATGTCCAGCAGTGGACTGCCGCAGGCTGTTGATGATGATGATGATGATACTACTGTATAAAGTATACTAGGTTCAGGTTAATTTATTAAATAACAAATAATAAATAAAGCTAAAAAAAAACTTGTAAAAATAACAGATAGAAATATTGAATACACACATGGTCCAAGAAAACAAGGTCTAACACTCCGACCACGTGACTGACACTGACTGACGTCATTTCTACGTTATTTTGCTGTTCATCCTTGTCGAATGCGTGCAATAGACAAGGATGAACAGCGCTAAATGACGTAGGCTTGTGTCAGTCACGTGGTAGACCTTGTTTTCTTAGACCATCAATGTGATCAATACACACGCACACGTATATAAAACTACACATTTAAATAATATGTATGTGTGTCAATAATTTCAATTATTCTACCACCTACCTATGTAAGATTTTATGAACTTTAAATTAATATATTTACGCTGCTCCACTAGGTCTATAAATGATGAACATTCTCTGTTAACTTGTCTTCTGAAACCATAACAATGTTTTATTTCTAGCTATACTAATTTGAGCCTTACGGACTCGTGACTCGTAATCCCAGCATGTTCTGCTTATTCTCTTGCAGCTTGGCGGAATGAGAGAAGCGCCTGAACTCTTGCCTATTTCTAACTTATGTGTTTTGTGTGCCATTAACTTATTCACTTCTTAATATAAGCGTGCATGTCTATGGAGTTTTATTTCTACGCTTTGAAACCTTTTGTTTATTTACAATACAATAAAAAATAATTTACTGACACCCAGTAAATTAGGAAAATGGAATTAAGATGCGTCTTTAGTTTATTATAATTTCTCGTTATAGATTAAATAGATATGGCTGTTGCCGACCATATAACACCATAGTTTTCTTATAGTTGATAAAATTGCGTCAAGTTGGTTCATGGACTTTTATTTAATAAAGTCTTTAGCTCAAGTTATTGTGATGAAGCTACTGGTTATAATATAAAATAGACTTTCCTTTAATAGAATCGCAATCTCAACGTCCTTTCTGCACGCACAGTTCTATTTATGAATGTCTTTTTTTTTTCAAGCAGCTGCGCCTGACCAGAAAAATAAAAAACCTGCTCTGGTTCCATTGAATTTCCGCAATATGGCGAGGTTTTTTATTTTTTTCTGACAAGGCTATACTTACTTTGAATCCGAAGAGTTCTGATTTTTATGCAACTTGAATCACTGGTTGTAAATTAAAGTAAATTCCAAACCTAATATTCGGTCTCGAGTACAGATATAGATTTAAGTTTCGAATCTGTTGTAGTGAGGACTAAACGTGATGTAGAATCACCCACCTTACAGTCTGGCAAAATAGTCGTGAAAATCCATAAGTTACAGCGTGATAGCATGATATAAAATGGCAACACCGTAAAGGAAATGGCGCCCCTATTAATTTCACGACTTTTTTGCCAGACTGTACGCTTTTTCACAATCATACCATTCTTTAAAGCAGAAATTGGTTATGTTCATCATTTATATGTTAACACGAATATTTATTGTTATCCTAGAGATGACAATGTTTGCTCATTATTTTCTTTACACAAGGATGTGTGCCAGCCATCAAATATTTTTGTCACTTCTTATAAACATTTATTTTTGAATTGTGTTTTAATTAGATATTACTTAATTTTTTGTAATTTCGTAACTCACGTTTTAATAGTTTTTTCATTTCTCAAATCGAATACATTACATTTGGATTAAAAAACACTCACAAAACCAATGCATAAGTGCAAAATAAAATTAAATGTTAAATTGAATTAAAATAATCCACCTTCCAAATGTAAACGTACTTGGCACAGGCATAAAATTAAACAAGTGCCAGAAAAAAGAAAACACTGACAAAAAAAAAAGTAAAATTCAAAATAAGAACGTATCAGTTGTAATATTAGCCAATGTTGGCTACTTTGGTTTCCCTTCAAACCGTCAATGTTGGCTGGCACTTGTCCTGAGTGTGGTCTGCGGGTGCTGATGTGTCTAACTGTGGGGCAGAGGGCGGCGCGGGCGGTGCGGGCGGCGCGGGAGGGGGCGCGCAGGGGTGTGCGGGGGGCGCGGGGGGCAACATCCCCGACGAGCAGCGCGCGCTCGCCTCGCTCTCGCTGCAGCACAAGGCTATGGAGAGCTTCGTCAGGAGGAACAGCCACACTGACATCTGTGAGTTACACTCTATAAACTACTTTGTAACGTGGTGCATGCCACCTCGTTGCCTCAGCCTCATCTCATTTACCATTTTCGTCTAAATTCGAATATATTTAATTTTGGAATTCAGTCGACAATCATCCGTCAATCATCCATTTTTATTTTCATTCCTCCACCAACTCTAGGCCTTTCTCTACAAAATGTATTCATAATTTATTTTATAAAAGCTTGTTATCACTGTCCCTGTGTCTGTTTCTGTGAATAAACTTTAAATTCATCAGTGACTTTCGAGTTTCCTTTATTATATTTAATACAGTGTTGTGTTAGTTACTCCGCAGACGCGCCTTAGTCCAGGGCGTGCCGCGGGTGTAACACACTCTATAAACTAGGTACTTCATCTTATAACAGGGTCACAGGCGAGGCCCCAGGCCCAATAATATCTTATCTTCGACGAGTGTCCCTCCAAAGAAGATAAGATATTTATTGCAATATAAAGCCTGACCAAAGAAATAAGAAGCCCGCTCTGGGGGCGCCACGTGTATATTTTTACGACTATGGCAACAATTTCCCTTATAAAATTAGTTCCATTGAAATTCCGCAATATGGCGAGGCTTCTTATTTCTTTGGTCAGGCTATACATGGTAACCAACCAACTAACCATCGAACTAACGTGATTTCAAATTTTCTAAGACAACTTCCAGACGTAAATGTAAACTTAAAATGTATACCTATTTATTTTGTTTGTCTATTTCTGTTAAAACCACCTGCTCAGTGCAAACGTGATGTCGTCTCATTACCACTACCTTTTATCAGGATAATGTATTTTTATAATAACTCTATGTATTTAATATGTCTATGTGTTGATATGCATCAACTGCCTACCCATAGTAGAGAGAGACTCTGACTAGTTTGGGGTCAGATGGCCGTGTGTGAGATGTCCCCACTTATCAATGTATTGTTATTTGTAGCGGAACGAAAGGACCCTCTGAACGCATTGCAAGTGAAGAACGGCGGCTCGAAACGTAACGCGTTGCTCAAGTGGTGTCAGCAGAAGACACTGGGCTACACCAACATTGACATCACCAATTTCAGGTAATTCATACTTTTCAAATTGGAGTAACTTAAAAAAAAAGACTAATGTATTGTTCACTATGGTCTGTTTCATTATAAATCCGGACAAAAGTTCATTGACCTCTATCTTTTCTTGAAAGTTATTAAAATAATGTAATCGCTCACCCCGTCTTCTACTACGGTATGCCAAATTTCCTATAGTTTTATCGTATCGTTTGAAAAAAATGTGCACATTGTATGCAGGCGTCGATGACCTTTTGTCCAGATTAATAAGCAACAAACCATTTTAAAAGGACAATGTTCATTTTTATATGGAAGGTGGTGCCTTTTTTATTCCGCGCGACCACTGACCAGACCTTGATGTCCGTGTACCAGGTCCTACCACTGATACAACGGTACATGGTACATTTCGCTATCCTCAGTCTGGACTGAGTTATAGAGGTTCAAAAAAAGGAAAAAAAAACTTTTTTTTTCTTTAAATCTTATCATATCGATTTAGAATAACACATTTATGAATTGCTATTAAAGCATATTATTTTTACCTAGCATACCTGTTTTTTAGTTGCATATTTAAACATGAAGATCGGCGTATCTTTGTTTAGGTATGTATCAAAACTTGAACTAAAAATGGTTTTAGTTTGTGCTCTCTTAAAGCCGATTAAAACCCCGCTCAAGATGACTTTTGTTTAATCATAAAATATATTTTTATGTTATTTCGACAATGTGAAAGAATAAAAACCACAAAAATATATACACTTTGTTAACAGCGGCCCTTTTATTAATTGATGTTTTTGGTGAGTTACATTCTTATTATTTGCATTTACATTGTTTAGCCCATTTGCTGTATTTAAGTACGTGACCCTGGCTATAATAGCCTACCGTTTCTCGCTGCGCTCGTTTTTAAACATTATGCACCTTAAGTCCGCGACGCGAGAGTCCGCATTACTAAGTCCGTCGCGCGCCTTTGATAAAGCCGCTCCTCTGTAGGGTTGGGCGTAATTACAAAATAATTGAATTAAACCTTTGATATTATATTGATATTGGTAATACTTCACTGGTAACTAATAATAATCATAATAAATAATTTTAATTAAACTTGACCAGTTACAATCATTTTTTTTACAAAGCAACCACACTAGGCGCAGCCTGTATCCTGGCTACTATTTGATCTAAAGTTCGTCATTTTCAATACATTTCTTTATTTTATTACTTAACTTAACTAGTAACCAGTTTATGTGAGCTTGTATTAGTAAGCAATCACTAGTTCTGGAAGGTCTACTTATACTGAACGATTTCTAATTAGAGGTGGTAAACATTTATACGAAAATATAGCAGCTGGGGTAGGGTGATATCACTAAATATGTTAATACCTGAAATTATTTCATTATTATAATGATTTAATCAATAAAAATGATATTAAAGACAATAAAAGTATTATCTTACCTTTCGATATTACTCGGAAGGAAAAAATATTGTACCTCATTGACATTCCTACCGTTATTTAAACACCCGAATGCTATACAATACGTTTTTGCTTTTCGTTCACCCATAATAATTAAAATAAAACTTGGAATAAGCGAATTAAAGCACGGGCGTCGTCACTCGGGTGCGCGTCGCTCCTTACTAACTATCCGCATAAATGCGGACGCCGGCGTAGGTACATTCTGGAGCTCTGGCGCGAAGTGAGCCGAGCCTGCCATTACCAGTGCTTACGAGAATAATAGAGCTGGATGTTAAAAAAATGTATTTTTAGTTAAAAACGGTTTTATTTGTCAAGTCAAAATGTCTTACTACAGGTCTCATGTTTGGTCAGTAGACTCCTTACTAGCAACCCTTTTACCCCTTCAAAGCTTTACGGGTATTATTGTAACACCCTGTATATAAATGTAAAGGTTAGTTTATAGGTATGCGTAGGTGTAGTAAGTAGTAATAAACAAAAATAAATGTAAGTGTATAAAAATCTATTCGTATGTGTAATATTTTTCATACAAAAAATGTACCGTCGGGCTTAACTTTCAACCTCTATAACTCTGTTCGGACTGAGTTTAGAGGTATGCTTGTCATACTTTAATTTATCAGGTACATTGTCTAGAAGCGATATATCAAGGTCTCATCAGTGGACGCTCAAAAAAAAAAAGGCACCAATTTTAGGCATTGGCTTTTAGTGTTATCATTTAATCTTTTAACCGCCAAGCATATTTTCTAAGAACTTGCTCCCACCGCCAGCCATAGAAACAAAATCTGTATCAATCAGTCAAAACATAAGTCTTATTAATGAGACGGCGGCGTTGTGAGCTTGATTTGGTAAGTCTTATATTTCAGACCATGGCGGTTAAACGGTTAAAGTCAGATTATTGTCTCATTATGAAATGAAATGAAATATGTTTTTATTCGAAGTAAGATTTTACAAATCACTTTTCGACGTCGAGGCGAGTTCACAATTTGGCTGTCTTCTGTGGAGAAGAACTCGCCGGAAGAAACTCCACAGGCGTTGCATCTTTTCAAAATATTTACAAAATTATTATTTTATACAATTTGATTAATATATAACAAAGAGTGCAAACAAAAATATGCAATTAGGAAGACAACCAGTCAAAGTAGAAGAAAACTAAACTATATAACCAATAAAACAACCGGCAATCGACTAGAGTAGACCAGTTCCCCCAAGCAGCACCACGTTCACGGGTTTGATTGACGTATTATGACGATGTGTGTTGGCAGTTCGTCGTGGAACGACGGGCTAGCGCTGTGCGCGCTGCTGCACTCGTACCTGGGCGAAGGGCGGGTGCCCTACGGGTCACTGACCCCGCATGACAAGCGCACCAACTTCTCCGTCGCGTTCGCAGCCGCCGAGTCCGTCGGCATCCCCACTACACTGGTGAGCACTCACCATTATTCACTAACTAGCGACCCGCCCCGGCTCCGCACGGGAAAATGGTTATTGTGGGTTATTCATGAGTATATTATGCATGTATTATAGATATAAACCTTCCTCTTGAATCCCTCTATCTATTAAAAAAAACCGCATCAAAATCCGTTGCGTAGTTTTAAAGATTTAAGCGTACAAAGGGACATAGGGAGGGACATAGGGACAGAGAAAGCGACTTTGTTTTATACTATGTAGTGACTAGCTTTCCGTCTTGCTGTTTTTCCCGTGGTCACTGGGCGGTCACTCCATAGAGAAAACGCGTTTTGACAAGCTGCTTCTTTTTGAATATCAACTACAAGTCAATGGCTCTAGGCGCTATGTAAAACACCCCCGAACACCACCGGCGGAGTCCCGCGGTGCCTGCGGGGTGCGGGGCGTTGGGCGCTACATCATCGGGCGGAAACTCATTTTGGCGCGGGGGGGTGAGTGTCCTTTCTGTACGGGTTAGTACTATTATTTTCTTCTGTGCCGTGGTAATGAGATATTTTTCCGAGGTAAAAGGTAACCTATGTCCTTCCCCAAGGTCTATTCTATCTGTACCTCTGTATGTATTTATTTATTTATATAAATGTGTAGGTATTTATATTGTATTATTAATATATATTCTGTTAGTTATTTAGGTAGTACCTAGTTCAGGTATGTTGTATTATTTTATTCAAAGTTAAGTATTTGCAGTAATTTATCTTTATAACCTTCTTCTTTACGTGCACTTCTTTTCTATCTCTCAAAATTATTCTTCTTTTCTCTCACGAGCGTATAGGTTGGCTGGAAGAGATCTCTTTGTAGAGATAAGCTCGCCATTGCAATAAAATTTGTAACAAAAAAGTGCAATAAAGTATATTATATACCTTCGCGATCGTTCAGTCAAAAAAAGCGGCCAAGTGCGAGTCGGAATCGCCCATGAAGGGTTCCGTAGCAGCCAGTAACATAATAATATAAAAGTTTTTGACTTTGATCAATGTTTTAATAATAGTGAAAGGTAAATGGCGGTTTACGATCTATGACGTATTAAAAAAAACTACTTACTAGATCTCGTTCAAACCAATTTTCGTTGAAAGTTTTCATGGTAATGCAAATCATATATTTTTTTAAATTTTATCATTCTCTTATTTTAGAAGTTAGAGGAGGGGGGACACACATTTTTCCACTTTGGAAGCGTCTCTTGCGCAAACTATTCAGTTTAGAAAAAAATGTTATTAGGAACCTAAATATCATTTTTGAAGACCTATCCATAGATACCCCACACGTATGGGTTTGATGAAAAAAAAATTTTTTAGTTTCAGTTCTATGTATGGGGACCCCCTAAATTTATTGTTTTTTTTCTATTTTTGTAAAAAAACTTAATGCGGTTCACAGAATACATCTACTTACCAAGTTTCAATAGTATAGGTATAATAGTTTCGGAATAAAGTGGCTGTGACATACGGACGGACAGACAGACAGACAGACAGACAGACATGACGAATCTATAAGGGTTCCGTTTTTTGCCATTTGGCTACGGAACCCTAAAAATGGTCGCAGGGCGCCCCGAACAGTGGACTCACTTCATACAAAGCGTCAAATCTTGCACACTCTGACGCATGGACTTACTAAGTACTGCGACGTAGGAGCACCCTACTGACTTGAAAACATACTCCGCGCAGTATATAATAGTACTAATACGAGTATTATAAACGCGAAAGTTTGTAAGAATGGATGTATGTTTGTTACTCTTTCACGTAAACAAATCTAAATGGATTTTAATGAAACTTTACAATAATTTAGCTTATACATCTGAATAATACATATACTACCTTTTACCGCGGGAAAATTCCTCATTCCCATGGGAAAAATTGTTAACGCGGGGCGGAAAGCTATTAAGTAGTACTATGAAATCGTAGTCGATTAATAAAAGTGACTTTTCTTTCATGGGTTGTTGTTGTTCCAGAACATACAAGACATGATCCAGCAGGAGAGGCCAGACTGGCAGCTGGTGATGTCATACGTCACCAGCATTTACAAACACTTCGAGACGTAATCGTAAAGCGGCTGGTTTGTTCCAACATGTGGACGTTTTCGTTTAGTTCGGCCACAGTAGACTCAGAACAGTAAGTTATCTCCGTACGAAATGGCCGCATCGGTTTGAATGTGAGCGCGCCGTGTAGGCACGCGCTGTCACGCACACGCTTGCATTGAGCCCATACTGCCGCCCCCTTATTTTGTGCTAGTGTGTGCGTGAAAGCGTGTGCCTACACGGCGCGCGGCGCGGACGCACACATTCATACCAACAGCGGCACGTTTGTATGAAGATAACTTACTGGTTTTACTGTGGTTCGGCCGCAGGTTTGGCTCATGTCGATGGGAAGTTAAGAGTTATGGGTTACTTACTTCAGTCAGGCAAAGCGGAAAAATACTCCTGCAGTTTACTAACTCCATTTAAAAGCGAATCGTATTACCATAGTCTAAAAGTAGAAAATTGCATGCTCGAAGCGATGCTTAGCTTCTATCTATATCATTATTATACTATACAGTCTTCTTTTGGAGGTACCTAACATTGATCCGTTCGCGGTTCGGGCGTCGTGATTTTCTGTAAACAAAAAAGTTAGTCGCGTTTCGGATAAAAAATGGCATTATCGTTTGGGCGCGGTTCGGGCGTCGTAATATTTTTATTAATTTCATTAGTCGCGTTTCGTGCGCCTTCAATTTCGAGCCATAGAGTTAGATAATTTTAAATAGATCATTATAAAAATGTATTCCATGTTCCAAGTATTATTATTTTATATTCCACGAGACGTATTCTCATAGAAAATCGCCTGTTTGCGCCCATTGTTTAATGTGCTTAAACATTAAAGCGGAACGTTTTCACCTATTGTATCGCTTATCTCTAGCCACCCGCTTTAACCAATAACGTTCAGACAAGACATTAAAGAAAAGGCTCAACGAAAACACGAGTTCTATGAATCAAATGTTGTATTAGGTAAATATGAATACTATGGCAAAAAATACAGAAAATCCCTGTCGAATAATATATTACAATAATAGAATATGGTCAGATTATCAACTACTTTTTACAAAATGGGATAAAATAAAAAATATACATATTATTTTAAATCACAGAAGGTGGTTTGAGATACAACAATAAATAATAATTATTTCTTCTCATAAGAAAAGATAATATCTAAAATATTCTACGATTAAAATAAGCCTAATTATTTGAGACGAATTGTAGAATATTTTAGATATTTTCTTTTCTTTATTTTATAAGAGAAGAAAAAAAAAAGATTATTATTAATTGTTGTTAAGTCAAACTACCTTCTGTGATTTAAAAATTTGAAATATGTACTAACATATTTCAATTTAAAAAAAATCCAATAGAAAAGGCTGGTTGCATATTTGTTGTGTATTTAAATAAGATATTTTTAAATTTGTAGAAAATTATTTGAGATAAATCGTAGAATATTTTAGATATTATCTTTTCTTATGAAAAGAAAAAAAAAAAATTGTTGTATCTCAAACCACCTTCTGTGATTTAAAAATACATAATATGTATATTTTTTTATTTTATCCCATTTTGTAAAAAGTAGTTGATAATAATCTGACCATATTCTATTATTTTCTATGAGAATACGTCTCGTGGAATATAAAATAATAATACTTGGAACATGGAATACATTTTATAATGATCTATTTAAAAGTATCTAACTCTATGGCTCGAAATTGAAGGCGCACGAAACGCGACTAATGAAATTAATAAAAATATTACGACGCCCGAACCGCGCCCAAACGATAATGCCATTTTTTATTGCATTATTAAAAACGCCCGAAACGCGACCAACTTTTTTGTTTACAGAAAATCACGACGCCCGAACCGCGAACGGATCCTAACATTTAATATCACAGGTAATATGTTCTGATTTTGAATGGAGCCAGTAAATTGCGCAAACATTTTTTTTCTTTTCTTCTTTTGCGTCTTGTAAATTTTCCGCTGTCTAAAATTCTGAACTGACCCTAAGATCGAATGAATGATCGAATGAAATGAATGAATGAATGAATATATTAGTTATTTTTTTGTTAGTTTTCCTAGATTTATTCAAAGTTATTTTACACAACGACAGCGCCATCTACACTGTGGGGGAACTAAGGGAAAGACCACCATTATTATGTTTCAAAATCTTAATATTTTACAGTATTTATTACAATGTAATTTTTTCACTATACTCCACTGGACAATAATTTATCATTCCTATATAATATTATCTACTGTATTTTTAAAATAATTATCTGTATTAATTTTGTCCAGTACTGAAAATGCTTCCTTCAAGTTTAAGAAATATTCCTTAATATTTTACTCAGTAATCTATAGGTTGTATCTTACATTCCTAATCTATATTTAAAGCGGTAGCTTGGACCTTGGACGTGTGATATTTTGACTTAACGCATGTGACACATAAGATAATAGGGACGTTAAAAAAAATCTATTTTAGACTATTTGAAAAAAAAAACTTTCATATTAAAATTGGTTGTGCTTTTGCACATAATGTAGTTTGTTACCACTTGTGTGTAACGCGCGTTTTAAGTTTAAATGCGCCTTGACAATTGCCTTGACTTGGCCTTGTAATGTACGAAGTAAGCGATTATAAACCGTCTTTCCAATACGAGAAGACTGATAGTTTGTTTGTAGGTAACAACTGTGTTAGGTTTCTGGCTGCAGAGTTGTCAAAGTTTTGATCAGGCAGGTAAATTAAGAAAATAAAACTTCATTAAACTTTAATTACAATCAAACTTAAGATAAAGAAAAACAATACAGCTTTGACCAAGTCTGAAGCCAGAAAATTAGGATAGATGATAGAAACTGCCTTAAGGATTGAAGTGATTATAATTACGACGATATCGTATGCTTGAAGCCCTATTTATGAGACTAGGAATTTATACGAAAACTCAGTATTTGTATATTGATCCACACAACTTTGCTGCTTATAAAGAAAAGTAAATTCAAGTTTGACGGAGTCGATTCTCGGTAGCAGCGCGACAAAAGGGAGGAGAGAGAGAGATGGGTATTAAAATGACAGAAACAGACAAATCTTGACAGCTACCGATAGAACCGACTCGGTAACTCAATGTCATAGCCTCATAGGCCGATGCAAAGTTTGTGTTGGTGAATATTTTTATAACAATTCCTAATATGCTGTTTGAGATCTGTGTTACCTTGTATTAGTAGTACCAAAACTGTATTTTTTAACGTGACTTCATAAATGTTGTGTTTAAGGCCTATATTTTTGGTACTTATGAATCTGGCCGTTGAATATATGAAAATTGCAACAATATATTTTTATTCATTTCTGTTACTCAGACATCTTTTTTCAGAAAATGTTGTTTTTTGTACGATGTATAATGGGCAGGTACCAGCATTTTAAGCTTTCGAATTTAAAATGCTAGAATTTCTTAATAATGCGTGTTATATGTATGTATTTCAGTCAGTTGTGATGTTTAATTTAATTTTTGGGAATGCTGCTATCTGACGCAAATGGTAAAATTTATTATTATTCATTCCATTGTTAAATTCAAATACTACGTGAAAAGTGCAGCTATAATATAAATAATTTGGCCTCGTGATCTAGTAATTTGTTAAGAATTTCTAAAAGTGAACAAATTATACGGAGCTAATGCATTTATTTTAAAATAATTGTTGTTTCTTTTTATAACAACATTTAACCGACTTATCAGCATGAAGGAGCATGATGAATGATTGAATGATTCTATGATAATTCCCTTTATATCTTGTAATCATAATTTCTCTGTTTTAAAAATAATTGCTTTTGGTTTTAACGCAAAACAGATGATATTATGATTTTAATTACGATCCTTGTGTGACTTTGGTTGTTAAATGTATTCTTAGATTGTATATTTAATTTAGTTATATTTTGAGATGTTTGTATTTTGTAAATATAGCGTACAATAAAGTTCCTGATTTATTAAAATAAATAATTGTTTAAATTCGTATTTTTGACCCGGATCCATTTAATGTAGGCTACATTATGCTAACAATAATTAGTTTATTTATTGAGGACCTAAATCTTGACACCTCTTGTATGAGTCAGTTTGAGTTCTTCACCTGGGAGACTAGCATGAGGTTTCACGGCAGACATAATTTTGTCGTGTGTATACGGGGTGTTAGGAAAAGTATAATGATCCTTTAGACACTAGGTAGGTATAGTGTTAGTGACGTAGAAATTTCAAATAATAAAAAAAAGTTTTTGGCATGGTCCAAGAAAACAAGGTCTTGCGAATAGACCACGTGACCGACACAAGCCTACGTCATTTTGCGCTGTTCATCCTTGTCTATTACACGCATTCGACAAGGATGAATAGGCAAAATGACGTAGGCTTGTGTCAGTCACGTGGTCTAATTGCAAGACCTTATTTTCTTGGACCATGGTTTTTGGCAAGAATTTAAATCTTTTGGGTTTTAAATCTGCTCTACGCATCAAAGTAGGTAGTAGTTCATTCACCTCCTAAGTTCACCTCACGCCGCAATGACAACGCCAAAGTCAAGACTAGACAGTTTTCTATCTTACATTGTAGTTTAGTTTTTTCTACTTTGACTGGTTGCCTTCCGCCATCGACGACATAGCCCAATAGACGCCTAATGCAAGGCGAACACTTTCTGGCAACACGTTAGACTTATAAGTCTTACATAAGACACCGCGAACAAAATCTACCTTAGTACCGACCACTTCCGTGACCCGTGAACATCTCCTGCGTTTATAACCCAAAAAAAACTTAAGACAATAATATGGCTCCTTGTTATATAAGATGGTGTGGAAAATGTAACCAAACCTCTAATTTTAAAACAGACGGCATAAAATGCATAGGTAAGTTAATTGATTTCATTATTACAGATTCAATCTTAATAGAATTCAAAGGTCAAACTTAACTGGTTGGCGTTGATATCGTTTATCACTCCGTCTCTTTTTTTCAAGTAGTAAATTGTTATTGCCATCCTTTTCTTTCATCTGTCACTTGTAAATAGGGTTGTACCACTACTCAACGGATGCGCGGTGTAACTAGTACAAGTATTTAGTAGCAGTATGTTACGTAATTACTGATAATAAAAAAAATGTACATTACAAATAAATTAACGCAAGTTATTTTAAATATATATATAAATGAACCCCTATTTCTCTCGGTTGAGAAAAGCTTTACTGATATACCAAATTTTTTTTTTTTCATAATTTCGCGTAAGGTTCCACATTAGAAGAAATAAGACAAAAGGGAAAACTGTTAGCGCTAGTTTTATAATAAATAGTATAATTTTAAAAGAGTACCTAAATGTATAAATAAAAATTAACAAGTATTCAAATAATTTATAAAGTAAAATACGTGCATTAGCTACATGTTCCTTAAGTTGTTCATGTTTTTAAAGATAAAACTCGGCCTCTTACATTTATAACCATTAGTATCAGTAACAGTTACAATAATTACTAGTATCAGTATTAGTACTTTTCACGAGCAGTAACTTTCTTCACTACACAACACTAGTTGTCATTTACGTCATGCGCATGTCATGCGTGAGCCAATCAGCTTGCACTATTTACCGCTCCCCCCGATCCGCATTCCTCAACGCTTTGACAGAATTATTTGTTTGGAGAAATGTGAACATTAGGCGTCTATTGGGCTATGTCGTCGATGCCTTCCGCTAATTGCATATTATCGTTTGCACTCTTTGTTATACAGGGTGTTTGGAGGCTGGGTGCAAAGCTTTAACTTGTTGTTAGTATAGACCATTTAGAACCATATTAGACCATACTAACCTTTCATGACGCATGATTTTATTTTTTACTGAATATTGACCATTTTTGTTGAAAAAACCCAAAAGTTTGCAATTACCTGCAAATAATGGCCAATCTGGAAGATAAGTGAGTTATTTATTATTTTATTTTAAATAAAGTAATGTGTAAACAATCAAATAAGACATAATGTACGCATCTGCGTCATGAAACAATTTTGTTACAGAGATTTGAAGTTAATGTTTTTTTTGGATTTCGGAATTCAAAGATGCGTACATTATGTCTTATTTGATTGTTGTAGTTGGACTACTAAAAATTGAGGCTATAAGCCAATAAAGACTAATTAATCCTAACAGCGTCACAGAATGTGTAACCGTCAACCTGTCAAATCAGAAGTTGATACCAGCGTCCAAGAATTAATTTAAAAATATAAGTAAGTAATTATCAATATTCCAAACCAGGGCACGCAAGCAGCAACGCCCAACAACGACAAACGAACAATCCAACACAGGGCGCACGCATCCTAACTAATACTTAATTAAATATTTAAACTTAAGCTAAGTTGACATCAATCAGGGATAGCGCGAATCTAAAATCTTCAATACAAAGGTAACGTAAATCATGACGAATCGACACGTACACCGCATCAAAGTACAGCATCCTGGAACGACAGCATCATACTAAACGTTTTTTAAAAGAAAAACCCTAAGCTAATTTTTGTTAAGACATCATTGATATAGAACAACAAGGTGTCAACAATCCTACACTAAGCTCTATCCCCCGTCTCAAACTAAAGGAGTAGAGTTGCAAAATACGTTTATGCAAACTCTACAGTACCTACATACGAATAAGCAAACTAAAGGAAGGCCCGCGTTGCTCGAAGGGCTCAAAGACTATTATAGGGCTTTAGGGACTCTGGAATAGAGCATACCCAAGGATATTAAAGTACTGACTGGTACATACTTATAACATCCTTAAGCATACCTACTTTTTATGAAATTAAAATAGACAATTTTAATGTCACCTTGACACAGAAACAATTTCTGGCAGCGAAAGCAAAATAAAAGAAGAACGGAGACATCAGACAGATTGATTGATGATGGTTTTTAAATAAACCATTGTAATTCTATATTGGAGAAAAAGGTAAATATTGTCGATTAAGTAGAAGTCGGTAGTTTGTACGAGTTATCCCGCCGTACAAAGCCACTGTGGTAATTCCCGGTATAGCGAATTTTCTCAAGTTATATTGATTCTCCTGGGGACAGTAAGTGACCTCGTGACCTCGTTCATGTAGCTAAATAGTTAGTGATACAGTATAATTTGTACTTATAGCAATACATATGATTTCTTTCTTTCTTTCAATCATCTGCAGGTAGGTATAACGTACACCGACACACGAATTTTACGATCGGTACTCTACACGGCTCAGCTCAACATCAGGCGGGACACTCCAAAGAACGAACGCGATTAGAAATGTAGTTTGTATTTATTTATTTTATTTTATTATTTATTGCACACAGAACATTTTACAATTACAGGTATTTAAAAAGATATATTTATATTATACTAGCGACCCGCCCCGGCTCCGCACGGGAAAATGGTTATTGTGGGTTATCCTTAAGCATATTATGCATGTATTATACATATAAACCTTCCTCTTGAATCACTCTATCTATTAAAAAAAACCGCATCAAAATCCGTTGCGTAGTTTTAAAGATTTAAGCGTACAAAGGGACATAGGGACATAAGGACATAGGGACAGAAAAAGCGACTTTGTTTTATACTATGTAGTGATAGTGATAGTGATAGTGATAGTGAAGTAACCTATCAAAACTTAGATTGCAGATCTATAAGAAATGAAGAAAGACGACGACGACGATGGGAAATCGTGGAAATTTACACGATTGGGGGGAGCTAGAAACAAGGAAGAGTTTAAACTGAAAGAAATATCACATAAAAGGACAGATGGTAAATAATCTACATCTACATCTCTACACTAATATTATAAAGAGGAAAGATTTGTATTTTTGTGTGTATGTGTGTGTGTATGTTTGTAACGAATAAACTCAAAAACTACTGAACCGATTTCAAAAATTCTTTCACCATTAGAAAGCTACATTCACCCTGAGTAACATAGGCTATATTTTATTTTCAAAAAAATTAGGTATCCTTACTAAAACTTCAATAATGTAACCCAAAAGGTGTAAAAAAAACCCTAAAATATTCCTTATAATTGCATGGGCTCCGAAACTACTGAGCCGATTTTTATGAAACTTAGTACGAAGATAGAATAGACCTTGGGGACGGACAAAGGCTACTTTTTACTGCAGGAAAATACCTTATTTCCACGGGAAAGACTGCAAGCGCGGGCGGTACCGTGGGGCGGAAACTTGGTATCAGTACCAATGAGCTTGGGGTATGGTATGATAGAATAGACCTTGAAAATGAATATAAGCTACCTTTTACCGCGGAAAAACTCTTTATTCCCACGGGAAAAATGGCAGCGCGAGCGGAAAGTTTTGATAAAACTTTGTACAGAGATAAAATAGACCCTGGGGATGTATAAAGGATACCTTTTACCACGGGAAAATAGATCTTTCCGCGGGAAAATAATACCTCATCCCCACTGGAAAAATAGTAGCGCGGGCGGAAAATTTAGATGAAACTTGGTACAGTAATATAAAAGATTCTGGGGTGATAAAGGTTACCTTATACCGCGGGAAAATTCTTTATTCCCACGGGAAAAGTGGTAGGGTGGGTCAGAAGTTTTGATGAAACTTGATACAGAGATAGAATAGACCTTGGGAAAGGTAACAGACTACCTGTAACCGCGGGACAATAGCTTATTCCCACGGGAAAATGGTAGTTCGGGAGCGAAATTTTTAGTGAAACTTGATACAGAGATAAATTTATTTTAGATTTTGGGATGAACAACAATTTATTTTGCTGCCACAAAATAAAACAACCTTCGATATATGTAGTTAGTTAACAGGGAAGCTATGAATCTATAAATACAAAAAAAATCTATAAAAAAAGTAAAACAAAAAAACATGATTTCCAACAACATTGAATTATATATACCCGAGCGAAGCCGGGGCGGGCCGCTAGTTAATAGTATAAGTTTCTAAAATAATTAGAATGAAGAAGTGATAAGGAACAGAGACTTTACGCTTGAAATCAATATCGATCCCAATTTCAAACCAATGCAATACCAAAGTCAATTTTAGACCGCTACTCTTGAAAATCTGCCCACCAAGAGTTCACAAATGTCCGATTTCAATTAGTTGACTCAATATCCGCCCAACATGAAACCAAGGTCGTGGTAGTGTGGCATTCGAGAGTACGAAATGCCCGATCTCAATGTCGACGGATCGGAATCGCCGCCAAGAGTAGCCCCTCAGGTGATAAAAAATAACTCTCTCAAAAGTTAGACCCATTTCGTCAGCAGTAGCGGCTCGCTCATAGTCTCCACAACGCCTACCCTGAATTTACCGTGGTTGGTTAACTCATACATATTATATTATGTAGGATGTTAAGCGCAGCAAAAAAAATCTACCTCCATGGGTTAACTTCACAAACAATCTACGAATTACTTATAGTTTGTCGTTATTTTCCTTTAACATGATAGTTTTTTATTTTTTTTAAATCGTTAATACATTGTTATCATACTTTGCAACCCGCGCCTCTCGAATGGGATGCAGTATGTAACGTTCCAAATAAAGAGCTATCTATTGTAGGTACTTTGTATGTTTTTTTTCTTGTTGCGGAACTTGAGGAATTGATGGAGTTTATTGTTACAGATGTAGACAGTACGAACGAAGCTGCGATGCTACAGGAACCTTTCTACACAAGAAATACACCTAAAAATGTTGTTGACAAAGTTTATAGCAGACTGAAAGAAACCTTTATAAAAACTGATGCTTCATCTGTTGAAACAGACAGACAGAGCAAAGCAGGACGTAGCTCCGCTCAGCGTAGTATGGCAGGTGAGTTGGTGCATATTTTAAAAGAATATTGAAGTAATGAAACGTTTTTTCTCCAAAGATATTATATTGTCTAATGTTTTTACAGAAGAAACGCATTCAATTCAGTCGACAGAACATAAAGTTGACAGTACAGGAGATATCACTTCTCAACCTGTTGAATACGCAGGGAACAGTGCTGTTCCCCTGATTGCTGGGGCTATCTCTTGTATAACAGGTATTGTATTTCTACTGTGATAGTAGTCTAGTGTAACATGAGAATAGTCTAGTGTAACATGAGTTTAGAATTCTCTCTCGGTAGGAACACTGCCAAAATTTATGGTAATAAACAAATACTAGCTACCTACGTCAGAAGTCTTCGGAATTAGGTTTTTAATTAAATTTATGGAGGGCTAGAATAGAATAAAAAAAAGAATCCTGCAGAAAGGAGAGGGAGAGGATAGAATAGAATAAAAAAAAAGAATCCTGCCTGCTTTTGCGTCCTAATTACAACAAGACATAATGTAAGTACCTACCTACACAATATTACGAATTTAACCTGTCTTGTACATAACTATAAAAAAAATACCTCGTAAAAGACCAGTAAAATACATAGTATCAGTATCGATGACTGACGAGTTGTAATTTTATTTAAGTAAGTTTTAGTAAGTTTGGGGGGAGGTTAAGTTATTTAGGTGCATACAAACAATTTAGCGCACATAAAGTTCGTTCATCTTCAGCTGTCTTATTTTGTAAACAAACCACTCACCTCGACAAAATCTCAAGTTTACGTGCTAATCACACTATAGAACTAGCTGAAAATACACATACACCTCACGCAAACACTTATCAAGCATTCACTCACGATTCTGTTGGAATTAATCATCAAAAACTTAAGTATTTCGCAAAATTATTAACAAATCGCTCTAACCTCAAACCACATTTCAATCGGTAATTTTTAGACTGTCTGTGGATTTTAGGGATGAGGTATAATCATGCACTCGTACACAATTCAATGAGGGATTTTCAAGATGGCATTTAAGAAAAAAAAAAGGTTCTATTGACTCACATAGATGGCGTGCATGTCGGATAAAATGTCAAAAACGAGCTTGTCAAACCAATCAGGGCAGCTAAAAAACTGGCAACACTGTTGTTGTCACGTCAATCGTCACGCATTTTATTGTGTTTTAAATTCGTTTCCTGTTTTTGCGTGCTGAGTTGCGTTTAAATTTTTGATTCGTTTCACCAGTGACCTTTTTACAACTAAATTTTGTGACTTCTTTTCCTACCTTTAAGCACGTCTATTTTATTTGACGTAAGATATAGTGCAGCGCCATCTCTTATTTCCATAACGAAACCTTTTTTTGTTTTTAGAACTGTCAAAATGAAAATCCCTCATTAATTTATCGGAGCTGCGTTCCGATATGCGCTTAAATTACTTTCGAATCAAACTGTCAGCGCCGTCAGCTCAAATCTAGTGGAAATAAAGTATCGCGGAAATATTTGGCAGTACAACATTTGCAAATATGATAAACATTAAGTATTATTACGTAATATTACATTTCATTTGTAAATAATGATGACAATAATAAATCTCAATTGCTGTATTCCTCATTTTGTGACCACCCTAGCATATTTCTGTCATGCCGCGCTCGACGGCAGTATCGGACGACATCAAAGGCGTTTGACCACTGTATGAATTGATAACACTGTTGTAGTTCGGTTCGCGCTTTAAGTGCGCTCAAATTGATTTCAGCGCGTTTCGGAACGCAAGGTAATTGATTTTTTCAGAATTAAAAATAAAATATCATAATGAATGAATGGCATCGATTCCTTTATTTGCGCGAATTCTTATATCGAGCTGCCAGATGAAAAGACATGTTATATGATATAATCGTACACTTTTATTACCAATTTATAGGATAGGTATTCCGAAATGCTTGTAATGAGGAAGTGTCCTAAAAAAATCTAATTATTCCGTCAGTTAGATTACTAAAAAATAATGTACACGTTTTTTTTTTCGTCTGGCAAACGAAAAATGCCGACGATACAGCACTTTGAAATTTCCAGTAACGATCTATTCCCATCCAACGACACGCCGCCATACAAATTGTACGAAACAAGTGACGTCATAGTACCCTTCTCATACATTTTGATTCGGTAAATCTTCGTCAAATTGAAAAAAAAAAAAATACGTGTTAATTTTTTTTCGATAATCTAACAAAGGGATTAATTAGAATCGATTACTTTTTTCCGAGGACACTTCGCTATTACCAATTACAATAATTCACAAATTCAATTACATTCAATTAATTATTGTGATGGCCGCCTTATCGCCATGTTTGTTTACAAAATAAGACAGCTGAAGATGAACGAACTTTAGATAGGTACCGTAGTAGGTATTTGATGGTTTTCCAGTTTACTAAATAAAGCCTGAACAAAGAAATAAGAAACCTGCTCTGCAACAATTTCCCTTAGAAAATTAGTTCCATTGAAGTTCCGCAATATGGCGAGGTTTCTTATTTCTTTGGTCGGGCTTTACCAAGATATTACATTACATCTTTAAAATGTTTTTTATTTCTTAGGAACAATAAGAAATATATATGAAAATTTCTTAGAGAATTTCGGAACTGACGACGGATTAGAGATAATTTCGGAAAATAGATATACAAATGTAAGTAATATTGTATCTACATAATATTACTTAAATTATTATCTATTTTATTATTACATATGTGTAGTAATTGCTATTATCAAGCTCGTTGTATTCAAAATCAATATTCTATTACAGCCTATAGACGACCTGTTTATGTTGGAGACAGCCGCGGAGTTACACCGAACAGAAGCAGAGGCTATCTCAGATACAGAAACATCCACAGATTCAGAAGCCAGTACAAATTCAGAAGCCAGTACAAATACTGATTTAAATTCGAGTTCTGAAGAAGAGTCAACATCACTTCAGACGGATTACGTAGAAGAGGCAGGTTTCAATTACAACACAGATTCAGAGGATGACCAAAGCGAGAGTGAGTGTAGTCAACAAACAAAGGCAGGTAAGAAATATTAACAATAGACGCCTGGCCTAGATAGGTCATTTTAATTGTTATTTGTACCTACTTGTATGTTAATGATAATGACGTCGTAGACCCTTTATTTCAAGATCAATTTTATCTAAATATGTACTAGATATGTTAGGCTTAGTCCGCATAACTTCAATTTCCCCTGGGAACCAGGTAATTTTCTGTAGGATTAAGCTGTTTATACAAACGTCTTCCTCGCAGCATAAAATAGAATCACCCTATTCGGTGTAGCCGTACCGAAGTGATGTGCGTATAATACATTTTAGGCTATTCCTTTGGTTAGAAGAAAGAAAGATACAAGATAGATTAGGTAGACTCCTTTACAAGACAATTTTTTTGGCAGGAATTGGTGAAATGACAGCGTTTCTTATCACCTTTGGCCAAAATTATCTAGTAAACCCTCTGTACAAAACATACAAAAATATCTCAAAGAAGTCTCTGTACAAAACATACAAAAATATCTCAAAGAAGTCTCTGTACAAAACATACAAAAACATCTCAAACAAGTTCTTCCGGAGAGATGCAGATGAAAATGTGGAACAAGTAGGTGACCATGTTTAATTTTTAATTATGACCTCTCTCAAAATGTACCTAAGTTACTTTTAAAAGGACATCAGGCATTCTGGTCTAAGCACATAGGAATGCTAGTTAATAAAGAAGACATTACACTACTACAATGGATTTAACCCTACAATGGATTTAACCCTGAAATTTCTATTTGTACTGGAGGATTTTAATAGTACCTATTGGAGGATTTCACCCTATAGATCACCCTACTTAGAAATTGCAGTTACAGGGTTTAAAGTGCATTTTTAGGGTTCCGTAGCCAAATGGCAAAAAACGGAACCCTTATAGATTCGTCATGTCTGTCTGTCTGTCTGTCCGTCCGTCCGTCCGTATGTCACAGCCACTTTATTCCGAAACTATAATACCTATACTGTTGAAACTTGGTAAGTAGATGTATTCTGTGAACCGCATTAAGATTTTTACAAAAAATTGGAAAGAAAGCAATAAATTTGGGGGGGTCCCCATACTTAGAACTGAAACTCAAAAAAACTTTTTTCGTCAAACCCATACGTGTGGGGTATCTATGGATAGGTCTTCAAAAATGATATTTAGGTTCCTAATATCATTTTTTTCTAAACTGAATAGTTTTTGCGAGAGACGCTTCCAAAGTGGAAAAATGTGTGTCCCCCCCCCTCTAACTTCTAAAATAAGAGAATGATAAAACTAAAAAACATATATGATGTGCATTACCATGAAAACTTCCAACGAAAATTGGTTTGAACGAGATCTAGTGAGTATTTTTTTTTTAATACGTCATAAATCGTTAACCGCATTTTACCTTTCACTATTATTAAAACATCGATCAAAGTCACAACGAACTACAAAAACTTTTATATTATGTTACTGGCTGCTACGGAACCCTTCATGGGCGATTCCGACTCGCTCTTAGCCGCTTTTTTTAGTCTCAATATGAACTCGCTATTAGAAAAATCTTGGGTCTGGCCGGACCATCGACGACATAGCCTATGTCATAGCATAGGCTATGTCGTCGATGCATGGGCCGGACACTTTTTTTTTGACCATCATTGTAAGAAAGTTGCCTGATGTTCTTTGTGAAGTCTGCCATAAGGCCATTAATAGGTACTTAGCATTACATTAGTTTTAATCATAGTACAAACGTTATTATCATCATCATCATTTCAGCCGAAAGACATGGGCCACGTTATAAGAAGTCAACACGCCCTTTGAACACGAATTGAGGGGTCAAATCCTTCACAGATTTGCATATTTTTGAACTTTGATTACAGCATTGCCTCATCTCAACCGGGGGGCTTGAACGAGCCAAACCAGAATCAAAAACTAGTTTCGTGACAAGTTCGGTATTTTTTGAATAAACATACATGGAAAAATAATATCTACCTACACTAACATACATTTTAACGGTTTATCTCCGTGATTTACTTTTGAATTGACCTTACCGATATTTCGACCGGGTTGCACCGATCATGGCCACCACGGCAGAACTAATATACCTAATATACCTAGGTACATAATATTAATTTTGCAGGTTGAAACTCGAGAAGAGAACAAAGATGCTTTAGTTCAGAGTGTTACGAAGGATTGCGTCCCAGGGACGTCTGCTGAGTCACCGACGGCAGTTAAATATTATGAAGAAGTGAGTATGTTGAAGTCGCAGTATCTTTTGAAAGAAGGGTTCAATAACAAAACTGATGCATGTAGGTCTAATGCCGTATTTTTGTGTTGTGTTGCGTATTTTTATGATTTTCAAGCTGCAATGCAAAGGCACATTTTAATTAATACCGATACAGCTTTGTATGTACAAGTACCGTGGGCAACGTGGACCGGGTGTGAGGCGGAAAGGGGGAATACGAATACCAACTAAGAGTTCCGTTCTGTGGTTGCGATTGAGTTTAAATTTGGTACTCAAGGACGGACCAAAGAAATAAGAAACTTCGCCATATTGCGGAATTTCAATGGAACTAATTTTATAAGGGAAATTGTTGCCATAGTCGTAAAACACGTGGCGCCCTCAGAGCAGATTTCTTATTTCTTTGGTCAGGCTTTATGTAGGCAGGTATATATAAATTTTAAACATGAAGGCCACTCTTGGGTGGTAGGTATATTAGGTTTGGAACTAGTTCCCCACTTTTACCGCACAGCACCCCGCAGGCGCCGCCGAACTGCGCAGGCGACAGGTGCTATGTGTGATACTGATACTACTCGATGAAACAACGACTAATTTCCTTTGATTTTCATTTACGTCTTGTATCTTATAAAATTTCAACAGTTGTTGGTAGCGGCGTACGAACGCGTATGGGCACAAAAGAAAATAACAGTACCTAATAACCCGTACAGAAAGGACACTCACTGCCCCGCGGTAGAATGAGTTCCCACGCACGCACCGCGCCCCGGGTCTCTAACTGGGGTGTTCTGGGGTGTTTTACATAGCGTGTCTGTTTGACTTGTAGTTGGTATTCAGTTGTTATTCAAAAATAAGTAGGTTGTCAAAACTCGTTTGCTGTATTGAGTGTCCGACGTGTTCTATGGGAAGGAAGCCTTATTTATTACCTACCAGTTGTCATCTTGAAATGCTGAAATACAGTGGAAATGATTTTTGTGTAACTTTCTCAAACATTAGATTTTCACCAGGTGGTTTCTTACAATGTCGCTGTGAAATCGTCGACCAAAACACCTAACAACGCGTCTGTTGCTAGAGAAGATACCTCTTCAGAAAAACTACCAAAACGTCCAAGAGATAAGGAAAATATATCGAAACCAGTAAGTTTACGTTTAAGAAGGTTTGAGGTACTAATCTGTGGTTTGAATTTGTATGCAGAAATAAACAAATAAACAAATTCAAATAAACGTTTAACGTACGATGTCACAGTAGTTTCCTGTACTTACACATGATACAACCGTTAAAAAACCGTTCTTGTTTCAGGTTAGTTCAGAAGTGAGAAAAGGGAAAGAAGACGTTGGTATTCAAGCAAGCGATCAACAAACATCTGGACCACATCGCCGCAGCGAGCCGACAGCTTCCGCTGCTGGAGATACACTCGTTTGTATTTCATTGTTTTATTAACTACTGAATTGAATTAAAGTTTGAGCAACTTTACCAGATTCGTTGGAAATTGATAGTTATTGCTTTACATTCGTTTGTAACTGTATTTATTAAATGTTTGAACATTTCAGGCGCACAGCAACTTGACGGGATATTTCGATGATGAACAGCGAAGAGCAGACTATGTTCTCGTTTTCAATAAAGGCCAGGACAGATCAGTGGTGGAAAATATCAAGCTTGACTTTTTGACCGGCTTAGTGAAAGCCGGCATTCAGCTCGAGGCAGAAGAAGGCGTTGTAAGATCTGATAATATTATAACTAGTAGTCGTGTTAGACAAACGCTCAGGTTCATTCCTGGTGCGGTGGCTGTCCGTGGCTATTCAGCGCGGCAACTCAGCCAGTGTCATGGGCACCTTTACTCCGGGAGCGAAGCTGGGCGGGCTTTTAGGTTAGGGGTGGTTAGGATCACTTTGTGTTTTAAGTTTAATTTTAATGTTTTGTTTTAAATTAATGTTAGTATTATATTTTTATGATTATTATTGTTGTTGAATTTATTAATTAATTATAACTAGAAAGAAGACATTTCATACTTCTAGCTCTTTTTTTGTTTAACCAAATGTTTTCAGGTTTACAATAATTTATTATTTGTGAAGTTGTACGCTACGGACACATTTTTGAAAACATATTCGGAGGCGTTTGGTGTCAACAGACAGTTCCGAGATGCCCACGAACTTTACATCAATCGTAGCAGATGGCTGAACTGGCTTCCCGGCCTCAACTACACCCACCAATTGGAATGGATTAGGAGCATCAGGTGGGTTCTCTTTGCTACTTCTACCAAACGGTCTTTAGATAGATTCACAAATTAAAGGCATCGTCCTTTGTTGTCGTCATTTATTTCATTATTATAACGATTCTAAGTGAGTAGGCCACTCTTAAATATCTACCGCTACGTGCCGCAATTTTCTCAGTCGGTGCCAGATTTTTAATTTAATTACTCTTTGATTCGAAACTACTAAAAGCCTAACATTTTTTCTAGTTAGTTTAGCTGGGTATCATAATTTAATGAACGAATCTGAACGATAGGTAGGTACATAAATTTCCTAAACCCGGAACCATTTGTGCTATATGGACACGAGTTTTTCCGTGTTTTTCAGAGCTGCATATAAACAACCTCTGAGAATGTCGACCTACGATAGAAGCTATGTAGTGCATATGCTGCTTAAGTGCCAGAGGTTTGGAGAATATGGAAACTATTATGGACTGGACAGGTAAGTCATGGTTTTTCGTACATTAACTTTAAATGAGGGATTTTCTGAAACGAAAAAAGCTTTCAGTTCAAAGCTGATTAATTAAATCCATAGATGGCATTAGGATAAATCGGGATGGTGTGTTGCCATGAGAAAAAGTCCAAAAATATGTACCTATATTTTTTGACATTTTGATTGGCGTATGCCACTGAATCGAACGTGACGAACGACCTTTTCGAGATAATACAAACAATACTTTCTTACAGACTGATAAAGAAAAAAATTGTATTAGATGCATATGCTTTGCACGACGGCCCGTACCAGAAAAGTGTTTATCAATTGTTGACATTGAAGACCGACTTTAAGTTTAATGCTCGCCAGGTAAGCAAGGGCCTATTTCTTTCGCACCGCAGCGAGCGGATATTTAGATTTTTAAATTACTTTTTATTATTAATTAATAAGTAGGTACGCTAGGACACAGATTAATAAATAGTTACGCTAGGAATAATAGGAGTATGGAAAATTTGAATTGATTTTCATTGTTTTAGATTTTGTACACCAACTGGACAGGCATTATTAATCTATGTTGGGGACAACCATTGCACGTCATTTTCGAGTACTTTGGACCACAGGTAATATACTAGTAACGGTTGGTTAATGTTTATACCTACGGCCATTTAACATTAATTTAGGCCTTATTCCAAATTTACTAATCAATTAGGTATTTTGTTACGTATTATTAGTCTAGAACGTAATTTCCATCACAGAAATAAAAAAGTTGTTTTAGTGCACCTTTTCAAAATTTTCTAAATTTCTTCCTTCGCTGAGTGGTATTCACAAGTTAATAGTACCTACTCGTATATAAAAATAGCCAAAGCTTTTTGATTGCAACAGTGTGATCTTTAATGGATCTTTACAAAATCTCATACTAAAAATGTATGCACAGTAATTAAATAAAAAAAAAAAAATCTTTACTTGCATATACAAGAAGTAATATAAAGTCTCATTCTTATATTATAATTTGTTGTTATACTAGACTTACTTAATTTTTAAAACGTCGTTGTTTACATCTTATCATAATTGGGTATGTTGAATTTTTGTCTGCAATTTTAATGTAGGTACTGTTTGTTTCAGTTGGGATTCTATTTCGCTTATTACGAGTTGTATAATAAATTTTTACTTATCGTATCATTTTGGGGCATTTTCATGATGGTGATATATCAATACAAATACGAAGATTACTTTGAATATATAAAGTAAGTATGATATAGTAAGTAATTTATTGAACTGATTGTAATGAAAATGAGTACAAAGATAGAATAGACCTTGGTTGGTGAAAGACAAAGGCTATTTTTTACCCGGGAAAATTCCTCATTCCGAGAGGAAAATCTGTTAGCACGGAACCTCGGGGCGAAAAGCTAGTAAAAAATATAAATAGGTAGTTCGGTTAAGGGGCTACCCGAGGCTAAGTGGCGCCGCCCTCTGTTAAAAATTAATTACTCGCGAAGTATATTTTTTTTCTAAAATCCGGACGGTCATTTTGAAGTTGGCGTGCTATAGGATATATAGGGGCCATAAACTGTATTTATTATAGTCCGCTGTAGTTACAGATAGAAAAGTTGCTAAAAACGGCCACTTTTGGCAAATTTTCTATCTGTAACTACAGCGGACTATAATAAATACAGTTTATGGCCCCTATATATCCTATAGCACGCCAACTTCAAAATGACCGTCCGGATTTTAGAAAAAAAATATACTTCGCGAGTAATTAATTTTTAACAGAGGGCGGCGCCACTTAGCCTCGGGTAGCCCCTTAAGTACCAAAAACAAACAATATATTTTACAATGCATGTGCTCGAAAAGAGCGTTTTTCTAAGCAACCAAACAGTTTTTTACTTTTAGTTTTTTTTTATTTTTGCTCAGCCTGTCATTCAGCCAGTCAACCTAACATTTCAGTATTTGAGATATTTTTTATAACCAATTGTTACTAATATAAAGGGAACAATAAAAATAAAAATTCAATAAACGCGTTTATAATTAGTATAATTACTTTAGAAATTGATTTTTATTGATAAATTACGTTCAAATATTAATTAAAAATTGGGTGGCTGAATAAATTTTACTCATTGCCTTATTGCGATTCGACAACTTTGCACATGCGCAGTAGATGTTTTTTTCAGCGCGAATGTGTTTTGTCTATGAAGCCCGTCATTTTATACGCCTTTTTAATATAGGTAACTGTTTTTTTTTTCTTGCACAATGCATTGTAAAATCTTGTATGATACACGTGCGAAAGATGATTTCCGACTCGTGTCGGCTTATACACTCACTCGCTTTGCTCGCTCGTGAATAAAATGACACTCATCGGAAATCACATACTTTCCGCACTAGTATCATAAATAACTATTACAATACATGTGCTCGAAAAGGAGCGTTTTCTAGGCAGCCAAACAGTGCGGAAAGTAGCACTTTTCCGCACTAGTGCTTTTTACTTTTCAGTTTTTTTTTATTTTTGCTCAGCCTGTCATTCAGCTAGTCAACCTAACATTTCAGTATTTGAGATATTTTTATAACCAATTGTTACTAATATAAAGGGAACAATAAAAATAACAATTCAATAAACGCGTTTATAATTAGTATAATTACTTTAGAAATTGATTTTTATTGATAAATTACGTTCAAATATTAATTAAAAATTTGCGTGGCTGAATAAATTTTACTCATTGCCTTATTGCGATTCGACAGCTTTGCACATGCGCAGTAGATGTTTTTTTCAGCGCGAATGTGTTTTGTTTATGAAGCCCGTCATTTTATACGCCTTTTTAATATAATTGTTTTTTTTTCTTGCACAATGCATTGTAAAATCTTGTATGATACACGTGCGAAAGATGATTTCCGACTCGTGTCGGCTTATACACTCGCTCGCTTTGCTCGCTCGTGAATAAAATGACACTCATCGGAAATCATATACTTTCCGCACTAGTATCATAAATAACTATTACAATGCATGTGCTCGAAAAGGAGCGTTTTCTAGGCAGCTAAACAGTGCGGAAAGTAGTACTTTTCCGCACTAGTGCTTTTTACTTTTCAGTTTTTTTTTAATTTTTGCTCAAGCTGTCATTCAGCCAGTCAACCTAACATTTCAGTATTTGAGATATTTTTATTACCAATTGTTACTAATATAAAGGGAACAATAAAAATAACAATTCAATAAACGCGTTTATAATTAGTATAATTACTTTAGAAATTGATTTTTATTGATAAATTACGTTCAAATATTAATTGAAAATTTGCGTGGCTGAATAAATTTTACTCATTGCCTTATTGCGATTCGACAGCTTTGCACATGCGCAGTAGATGTTTTTTTCAGCGCGAATGTGTTTTGTTTATGAAGCCCGTCATTTTATACGCCTTTTTAATATAACTGTTTTTTTTTTCTTGCACAATGCATTGTAAAATCTTGTATGATACACGTGCGAAAGATGATTTCCGACTCGTGTCGGCTTATACACTCGCTCGCTTTGCTCGCTCGTGAATAAAATGACACTCATCGGAAATCACATACTTTCCGCAGTAGTATCATAAATAACTATTACAATGCATGTGCTCGAAAAGAGCGTTTTTCTAAGCAGCCAAACAGTGCGGAAAGTAGCACTTTTCCGCACTAGTGCTTTTTACTTTTCAGTTTTTTTTTTATTTTTGCTCAGCCTGTCATTCAGCCAGTCAACCTAACATTTCAGTATTTGAGATATTTTTATGACCAATTGTTACTAATATAAAGGAAACAATAAAAATAACAATTCAATAAACGCGTTTATAATTACTTTAGAAATTGATTTTTATTGATAAATTACATTCAAATATTAATTAAAAATTTGCGTGGCTGAATAAATTTTGCTCATTGCCTTATTGCGATTCGACAGCTTTGCACATGCGCAGTAGATGCTTTATTCAGCGTGAATGTGTTTTGTTTATGAAGCCCGTCATTTATACGCCTTTTTAATATAACTGTTTTTTTTCTTGCACAATGCATTGTAAAATCTTGTATGATACACGTGCGAAAGATGATTTCCGACTCGTGTCGGCTTATACACTCATCGGAAATCACATACTTTCCGCACTAGTATCATAAATAACTATTACAATGCATGTGCTCGAAAAGAGCGTTTTTCTAAGCAGCCAAACAGTGCGGAAAGTAGCACTTTTCCGCACTAGTGCTTTTTACTTTTCAGTTTTTTTTTAATTTTTGCTCAGCCTGTCATTCAGCCAGTCAACCTAACATTTCAGTATTTGAGATATTTTTATAACCAATTGTTACTAATATAAAGGGAACAATAAAAATAGCAATTCAATAAACGCGTTTATAATTAGTATAATTACTTTAGAAATTGATTTTTATTGATAAATTACGTTCAAATATTAATTAAAAATTTGCGTGGCTGAATAAATTTTACTCATTGCCTTATTGCGATTCGACAGCTTTGCACATGCGCAGTAGATGTTTTTTTCAGCGCGAATGTGTTTTGTTTATGAAGCCCGTCATTTATACGCCTTTTTAATATAACTGTTTTTTTTTTCTTGCACTATGCATTGTAAAATCTTGTATGATACACGTGCGAAAGATGATCTCCGACTCGTGTCGGCTTATACACTCGCTCGCTTTGCTCGCTCGTGAATAAAATGACACTCATCGGAAATCACATACTTTCCGCACTAGTATCATAAATAACTATTTCACTTCTCATGCTCTTAAAGTGCTTATTTGTGCAGGATATAGGCTGCACAAAATCGATTTTTGTGCACAAGGGCAGAAACGTATCTACTTATAAATGTATAGCTATATTAAGGCAAAGAAAATGAGCCAAACACAATAAAAAGTTCAGAGATAGAATTTGTTATTTTATAATATTTACTTTAAAATTTATTTGCCTCGTGTGTTTTTTTACACGCTTTATATTAGCTTCACTTGTTGTAAGTAACTATGTATGTAAGAAAATCTTGGAATCTTAATTTGACCCACTTCCCGGTCTACGATTAGGATGAAATTTTGCACACGCTCTGAGTTCTGATGACAATACATGACTACCTAAGAAACGTCATTACAAATCCAATATGGCGGCGGCCTCCCCATTACATGTATGTAAAAAATCTTGGAATCTTAATTTGACCCACTTCCCGGTCTTCGATTAGGATGAAATTTTGCACACGCTCTGAGTTCTGATGACAATACATGACTAGCTAAGAAACGTCATTACAAATCCAATATGGCGGCCTTCCCATTTCATGTATGTAAAAAATCTTGGAATCTTAATTTGACCCACTTCCCGGTCTTCGATTAGGATGAAATTTTGCACACGCTCTGAGTTCTGATGACAATATATGACTAGCTATGAAACGTTATTACAAATCCAATATGGCGGCCTCCCCATTACATGTATGTAAAAAATCTTGGAATCTTAATTTGACCCACTTCCCGGTCTTCTAAAATTTTGCATACGCTCTGAGTTCTGATGACAATACATGACTAGCTATGAAACGTCATTACAAATCCAATATGGCGGCCTCCTTAAGATGGCGAACTGGCTGTTTGAAATCCACCCCCATGATATGGGTATTAAATGTGTAATGTAGCTTTTCTAGGGGTAGGCTAACACTAGATTAATTTATGCCTTAGAGGAAGGCAGACCCATAGACGAGGGGGAGTTTGTGAGGAAAACAGCAATTAATTACAACTTATACAAGTATTTATTTGTTCAAACTTAAATAACATTCAGTATAATGGAAATATGCAATTAAGACTTAGTACAGTTATACACTTAGGTACTATCGCAGGTTAGGTAAGCAGGAATGAGCGAACCCACCGCGATCGAAGCCAGCCGGCAAGGGTACGTTGCTGAAACTAGATCGGGGTAGGGCGCGAGTCAAAAGCTTACTTATTCCTATAGCTATACGGCGGGAGAGCGTGGCTAAGCGGGGATCGGTAATAATGAAAGCTATACGCGGGTATGGACTCTATGTGGCCACTAGTGGGCAAAGCTAGAGGCGAACGTGGGCACGGACGCGGTGGCGGGCGGCAAGGCAAATATAGTACACGGTGAATCAGTTTATGACAGGTAAATAGAGTGAGCCGGGTTAGTACTCAGGTGGCTAAATAGCATAATTATATTATAATATTACTAGCGAAACGGGTTCGATGTGGCACCAAGCTCTATGTGCGTCGGCTCGGGATACGCACTCTTATAAACGGAACGCAATACTGGCTTATCAGAATTCCCGGGTAGACAGTGTAGTGAACTCACTAGACCCTATCTCACCCCTACATTCGAACGACAAACTAGATCGTGCTGTGCAGCCCACATAAATGGAGCAACTGGCAAGTTTCCCTACGACAAGTTAATCGTATCCCTCCGGAGAGGTCTACGTTCACAAACCTACTGCGACCACTCCTCATTAAAGGGGTCAAGCTCTGGGTCCCTAACGCAAGCCCACAGGCGGTGAGCTGCCTTTCACAAGCTCCTATGCAGCTGCCAAATGAATTGACACTGCGCTGGGTCCCTACTGCAAACCCAGTAACCGCCCTCTGAAGGAATGACGGCTACTCAAACGCGGGGCACCATTTACTGGTGAATCATCAAATCAGCCGAGGTACCAAGTCAGGGTGACTACCCTTCAGTCACAATAATTGATAGTGGAGTCGAATATCTAAAGAAGGTCCGTAAGTGGCTTCTGGTCAAACCCGAAGTCACAACGGTAAAATCATCATGTCAGGCCGGATTGAAAACCCTATCTCTCCTCTCAATCTCAATCTCAATCTCAATCTCTCCCTTACCTTGCAAATCCCAATAAACACTGCAATCCAAATCACTGTAGGTAATCCAATTTTGGGTTAGGCAATTAGGCCACACACTATTTACAAGACACCGCGTGTGTCAGAATTCTACTAAACTGGTAATCTAACGAGAGTCAGGATGCTCTTCCTATAGAGCGGGCTGGATAAGTTAGCGGTCGCGGTGCCGCCGGCCCGTTGTGAACTGAGGTCCTGCGGGTCGCGCAGCGCGCAGCGCCTTAAATGCACGCGCCTTCCCTGCCGCGTGCGCAGGTCCACTCCTGGGCGGGGCCAGCCGTTGATGACGTATGGCTACGTCACAAATGAAAGGGTTTGCTGTCAGGAATACGAAAAGAACAGTCACGGGACTTAAATCCAATATGGCGGACGTCCAAGATAGCGGACAGAAAGCGTGTTTTTTAGTTTTTTAAACTATGTATTATTATTATTATTTATGACATAAAAGATAAATACGGTAGGTTATTTAATTAATTAAAAAATATACATGTCGGAGATTAAAGTCAGATTGATCGTTTCATCATCGATCAGCCGGTATATTGTCTCAAAGTAAATAGAAAAATGTTGTTTGTTGGAGTGCGAACTACCCACTTTTGATTTTGTTATTAAGTTTTAGTTTTTACGTAAATATTATTTTATATACATCTGTATAAGTACCCACTAGTTAGAAAAAAAAAAGAATTTTGATGCGTGACACATTTTTAAACCCTTAATGGGTTTCAGTACCTATCTTATATTGTCTTATGTTATCGATACAAAAAAAATATGGTCGGGTAGCAACATTCACGGGATTTACAAATATATAACTTTTATGGCACTGTTGTCTTTCCAATCTAGTTTTCTGTCTAGTACAGTACAGAAATAAACAGTTTTGGTGATAGAGGATCTCCTTGTTTTACACCTCGCTCTACCTGAATTATTGATCCTTTTGTCTCTAGTCTTACTCTAGTTTTACTATTTGCATAAATTATTTTAATTGTATATACTCGTTTTCTAATCCTTGTTCTGTTAGTGCTTGCCAAAGAGTTGTGCGATATTGAGTCGAACGCTTTCGAGTAATCTATGAAAGCTACGTATAGGGGTAAATCATGCTCTGTATATTTTTCTATTATTTGTTCCAGGGTGTGTATATGGTCAATTGTTGAAAAATTCTTCATGAATCCTGCCTGCTCGATGGATTGGTTTTCGTCGATGATTTTGGTTATACGTCTTAGTAGGGTTACTGTAAATACTTATAAGCATGATGTTAAGCTTATGGGTCTATAGTTGGTAATCAATTTTGGGTCTCCTTTTTTGTACAGTAGAGCAATCTCTGAGAGTGTCCAGGATTCAGGCAATACTTTGTTATGCAAAAGAAGATTAAATAGTTTGGTAAAAGGTTTTGTTAAGTGGTCTTTTCCCGCTTTTATCATTTCATTTGTTACCCCATCCGGTCCCGGGCTTTTTCCTAATTTTAGGTTATTTAAGATAAATATCATACTAATATTATAAAGAGGAAAGATTTGTATTTTTGTGTGTGTGTATGTTTGTAATGAATAAACTCAAAAACTACTGAACCGATTTCAAAAATTCTTTCACCATTAGAAAGCTACATTCACCCTGAGTAATATAGACTACCTTTAACCGCGGGAAAATGCCTCATTCCCACGGTAAAAACTGTTAACGCGGGCGGAGCCGCGGCGGAAGGCTAGTAATATTATAAAGAGGAAAGGTTTGATTGTTTGTTTGTTTGTTTGCATCGAATAGGCTCCGAAACTACTGAACCGATTTTAAAAATTCTTTCACTGTTGGAAAGCTACATTCACCCTGAGTAACATATAGTTAGAGAGCCCACGACCAAGATTTTTGTCTCATAGCAATACGGCCAAAACCGCATCAAATCGATAGATACGATTATCCTGAACTCGAAAATACCAATATCAGACATTTTCCGCGTAGCGTTTGATCTGACCGAATTTTCAAAATTGTCAAAGAATTTTACCGAACTGCATCATAGCAATATGTCTGATTTGCAGACTGTAGTTGAATGATAGTTCTGAGATACCGGAAACATATTTTTCAGACGTTAGTGGTGTAGCGCAAACCCGTAAAATCACTTAAAAAAATTAAAAATGAGTCAAAAAAAATGTCTCATAGCAATATGTCTGAAAATCTTTTTTATTAGTAAATTTTGGTTATTTTATGCAAACAAAACAATTTTCAGACGGAAATGTGAACGCATTAAATTTTGAGACCGTTTTGAAAATGTTAACAAATTTTACCGATCGGTATCATAGCAATATGTCTGAAAATTGTTGGACATGATAAAATAAGTTGTCCACATGTGCAAAAAATTTATATCAGACAAATTAAGTGTAGCACCTTCTTTGTCAGACTTTTGGTAGAGATTTTTGGGAGTATATGCTACACTTAAAGTGTCTGAAAACAGGTTTTTGGTAATCCTGGCAGCAATACGAAAAGTTTAAAAAAAAATTTATTTGTATTGCTATGATACAGGTCGGCTAAATTTGTTGACATTTTCAAAAATGCGCTCAGGCTATATGCTACGCGCAAAATGTCTGAAAACAAACTTTTTCGTAATACAATTATAAAATCTATGTACATTTTCACTATCAGACGTATTGCTATAATACCGACTGCCTTTTTTTTTTGACACAGCAGAAATGGCCTCCCACGTAGTTGCTACACTTTCGACCGTTACTACATACCTAGTCGGGTTCAGAATCATACAATCTAACGATTTTATAGGGATTTTGCCGTATTGCTATGAGACATGGTTTTGGTCGTGGGCTCTCGTACTAATAGGCTATATTTTATTTTCAAAAAAATTAGGGATCCGTTCTAAAACTTCAATAATGTAACCCAAGGTGTAAAAAATATACCAAAAATATTCCTTATAATTGAATAGGCTCCGAAACTACTGAACCGATTTTGGTGAAACTTGGAACAAAGATAGAATAGACCTTGTGAAAGAACATAGGCTACAATTTACCGCGGGAAAATTTCTCATTCCCATGGGAAAAGTTTTTAAATCGGGCGGAGTTGGCACAAAGAGAGAATAGACCTTGCGGAAGAATATAGGCTAACTTTAACCCCGGGAAAATACCTCATTCCCACGGGAAAAACTATTAACGCGGGCGGAGCCCCGGCGGGAAACTAGTTTATTGATATTTCCACTTCGCTCTCTAGGAATGGTGGTACTAAATCATTATTATTACTTATGTAGATATATGAATTTCTTCTTTTGTTTGTATCTGTGTATAAATTCTTGTAAAATTTGGTGTGTTACTATATTTCCTGATATATCAGTTAGTTGCGTCATCAAATGCTTGGTGTTGTCTATTTTTCTATATGCTTTTTTGTGCCTCCAGTTTCTTCTAGGTATTTACTTATTGTGTTTATTCTATGGTTCTTTATGTTTTCTTTTATTTTCTTGTGTATTAATTTATATAACCTGCTTAATTTTTTTTTCTCTTCTTTTGTTTTATGTTCCTTATTCTTGAGCAAGGATTTTTGTTTCTTCAAATCCTCTATTTCTGGTTATGATTAACTGATGTTTGATTTTTGATACTTTCTTTTTCTTTAGGCCATTGCGTAGTCCTGCTTCTATTTTATTGTTCAGTGTCTGTATATTTTCTTTATTATCTGAGTTCAGAAAAGTGGATAAATCTACATGATTGCATTCTATCTCTTGTTTCATAATGTTTTTGTAGTGTGCTCGGGTTTTTTTTTTGTATACTAATGGTAAGTCTAATCAATCTATGATCACTGGGGTGTTGTAATTTACTTATCACTGTTATGTTTTGGACATTTTTAATAGGTATCATTTGTTGCTATAAAGTCTATCTCGTTCTTCGACTTCCCGTCCGGTGAAATCCAGGTCCACCTTAATTTTTCGGGCTTTTTGAACATAGTGTTTGCAATTTTTAATTTGTATTGAAGACAGAATTGGATAAACATTTCACCTCGTTTGTTTCTTTTGCCATAACCATACTTTCCTGTCACAAGCCGTTTCATTTTGCTTAGGGTATCCTATTTTTGCGTTCATGTCACCCATAAATATTATATTTTGAGTACATTTACTCATTGCTTTATCTAAGTCGGAGTACATATTTCCAATGTCTTCTTTAGTTGATGTTGAAGTAGGAGCATAAGCTTGGATGATGATACTAAATAGTTTTCGGTGAATTTTTACTTTCAGTATAGCAGCTCTCTCACTTATCGCAACAAAGTCCTGTACTTCTACGTCAAATTGATTTTTTACAAGAAATCCAACTCCTTTCTCTCCTTTTGTTTTCCCGTAGTAATACAGTACGTAGCTGCCTCTATCTTCAATTTTGTATCCTTCTCTTCTCAACTCTGATATTCCGATTATGTCCCAATTTATTTTTGATATTGCATATTCTAGTTCAGCAACTCTTACTTCATTTGCTAGTGACCGGACGTTAAACGTTGCAATGTAGTATTTTCTTTTGTTTGGCGTTTTTGGAGGGTTATCGTCTACAACCCCCGCGGTGACGAGCCGTTTCGGGGGAGGGCTGTATAATTTTTGTTCTTCTGGGTTTAGTAGTTCTCGTGGGTGCGGTTTTTTTGGTTAATTGGAGTGGCTTTCTTAGTTGCTAATCATCAAAGGACAAGGGGGTTCCTTCAAGCTCTGTTGTTAACGATGCGTAGCTATTACAAAATAACATACAAATGTTAACGAATTTGTCCATGGAACTTTGATTGGTCTGGCTTTGTTTGGTATTGTTTTTTTTTTTTAGTTCTTGTTGTTGTATTGGTTCTCTATGAGGATTTTCGCTTTGATGTGGAGGTGTTATTTCCAGGATTCTTTTCTTATTTCTGTTATCTTTTCTTTCATCTTCCTGATCGCTGTATTTTTTTGTTGTTTCTCGTACTAATAGTTTGTCGTAGCGGAGGTGTACTATTTTCCCAGCTGCTTTCTCATTATATTGCTCTTGTAAGTTTTTTCTTGTTTCTAGGACTTGTGAGGAAAATCTTCCTTTATGTACCTAAATGGTTTCTGAGTTCATATTTTTCTTATTTTTCAGTATACCTACTGATTTTTCTGCCATAAGTAGCGAAAGTTACAACAATAGGTCTCACTTTGTTTTCCTGGTATTTACCCATTCGCCTTTTAATTCGTCTTTTATTGTTTTTATTATTTTTGATTCTAACTCAAAGTATGACTTTTCTCCTTCATTTATTCCAAACAATATTACATTTCTCTGGCTGTTCAGTTTTTCAATATTGATAAGCCGTTTTTCATGATCTAAGTTACTTTCCTTTAATTTATTCACTATATATTCCATCAATTTTTTTATAATTTTTTTCAGACATCTTCTTTGTTAGTCTATCTTCCAGATTTTGAAGTGATTCCGTAGCATCTTCTTTTATATCCATTCTCAAATCGTTCAATAATTTTTCTAAGTTAGACATTATTAATTGAAATATTATTTTTTAACGCCCTCTCTTCGTTTTCATTTATACTATTATATACTTAACTCCACTCGTTGCTCATACAAAGCAGAGATGTATAGGTACCTTGCGAGATTGGTAGGTACCTAATTCTAGAGTAGAAATGCAGATGGCGGCACTCATTTACCAACATAGATATTCCGATGTCTGCAGACCCAAAGACGTTATAGTAGATGTGTGGGTAGATGGCGGCACTATCTTTTGTCTTAGAAAATATTTATTTAGGAATTAGGTTATGTTTCAAGTTAGTAATTCATAATTTTCGTTATATGCAGTTTCATTCGACTTTCATATTAGCATTTAAGTAAGTAATGAAGCATCACCCTGTGACGTAGCCATACGTCGTCAACGGCTAGCCCCGCCCAGCAGTGGACCTGCGCACGCGGCGGAGCGGAGCGGGCGGCAGGGATGGCGCGCGCATATAAGGCTCTGCGCGACCCGCAGGACTTGAGTTCACAACGGGCCGGCACCGCGACCGCTAAATACTCCAGCCCGCTCTATAGGAGGAGCATCCTGACTCCCGTTAGATTACCAGTTTAGTAGAATCGCCGCGTGTGTCACGTAAATAGTGTGTGGCCTAATTGCCTGACCCAATATTGGATTACAGTGATTTGGATTGCAGTGTTTTTGGGATTTGCAAGGTAAGGGAGAGATTGGTGCCCGCGACCGTTCTCTTACCCTCCGGGTGGTTTATTAACCCGGCGCTCCCTGGACAGACGTGCAGTTAGCTACCTAGGCAATTTAGGTAGGGTTTACAATCCGGCCTGATATGATGATTTACCGTTGTGGTTTCGGGTCTAACTAGAAGCCACTTACGGACCTTCTTTAGATATTCGACCCCGCTATTGATTATTGTGATTGAAGGGTAGCCACCCTGACTTGGTACCTCGGCTGATTTGATGATTCACCAGTAAATGGTGCCCCGCGTTTGAGTAGCCGTCATTCCTTCAGAGGGCGGTTACTGGGTTTGCAGTAGGGACCCAGCGCAGTGTCAATTCACTTGGCAGCTGCATAGGAGCTTGTGAAAGGCAGCTCACCGTCTGTGGGCTTGCGATAGGGACCCAGAGCTTGACCCCTTTAATGAGGAGTGGTCGCAGTAGGTTTGCAAACGTAGACCTCCCCGGAGGGATACGATTAACTTGTCGTAGGGAAACTTGCCAGTTGCCTCATTTATGTGAGCTGCACAGCACGACTTAGTTTGCCGTTCGAATGTAGGGATGAGATAGGGTCTAGTGAGTTCACTGCACTGTCTACCCGGGAATTGTGATAAGCCTGTATCGCGTTCCGTTTGTAAGAGTGCGTATCCCGACGCACGTAGAGCTTGGTGCCACATCGAACCCGTTTCGCTAGCCTATAACACAGGCGCTAATATTAGATGCTATTTAGCCACATGAGTACTAACCCGGCTCACTCTATTTACCTGTCATAAACTAATTCACCGTGTACTATATTTGCCTTGCCGCCCGCCACCGCGTTCGTGCCCACGTTCGTCTATAGCTTTGCCCACTAGTGGCCTCTTAGAGTCCATACCCGCGCACTGCTTTCATTATTACCAGTCTCCGCTTAGCCACGCTCTCCCGCCGTATAGCTCTAATATAAATAAGCTTTTGTCTCGCGCCCTACCCCGATCTAGTTTCAGCAACGTACCCTTGCCGGCTGGCTACGATCGCGGTAGGTTCGCTTCTTCCTGTTAACCTCAACTACGATAGTACCTAAGCGTATGTGTATAATAGTTTTAAATAGTTTTAACTGCGTCTCTTTACTTGAATTGAATGTTATTTAAGTTGAGTGAAATAAATACTTGTATAAGTTGTACCACTGCTGTTTTCCTCACAAACTCCCCCTCGTCTATGGGTCTGCCTTCCTCTAAGGCATAAATTAATATAGTGTTAGCCTACCCCAAGGAAAGCTACATTACAACCCAGAGAAATCTTGGTATAATATTTAAAAAACACACAAAGAATCACCGATGATTTGCTTCTTTTTATTGTCTCGGTTTTTAGTTGAAAGTGGTCGTTATTGTCACGTCTTCTTCGGATTTCAATAGATAACACTGTAAAGCATCGGAATGGTAATCCTCTAGATTTTAACTTTATTTCACTTTTATACGAAGGAGTAAAACAACAACAGTGTTTACACCGCAAGTCCCGATATTACTACAAAAACGGTTAGGAATATGAAAAATTAATATAGAATAAAAGTTGTATAGAGATTTTTATTTAATTAATTTTAACTATAAAATGAGACCTTTGACCCCCCCTCCCCCTCCCTCCAGCTCACCTCCTAGACGTCAGGACTTTTAGTATGTTTTATCCCTAAGTACTCTCGAATTTCTGAAGAAATCGCTTAGGCTCCCGCTCACGCACTCTACACCCCCCTTTGAGCCATTCGTTGACTGAACTATTTATATAAATTTCCTCACCCCCGCTCGCTTGCTCAAGTTGTTTGCCTTGCCGTACTACTAGAAGACGAGCTCCTATGTCAAAACAGATTTATTATATTTTTTCAGGAATTACAGTTGCCAACCATTAGACGTCACAGATTGCAATACATACAACATAACGACCAAGGAACTAATAATAATTGCTTGGCTCGACCAAGTAATCTCGTGCGCAGAATGTGAGTGTTCCAACGTGACTTGGCTGTGCCCATATATAACGATCTTTGATTATTGCCTCGATCTGAAGATATTGCGTTACACTGATAACCCGTACATGATTTTGTACAGTGCCGGTATCTGCTTTTTTTGTAAGTATACAAATTTATAGATAAATATTAACATTATTACATGGTTTTAAAGATAAAGTATTCAAATTTAATTAATCGTTTGTAACATAAACTTAAATTAAACATCAAAATATTTGAACGCAAATGGTATGGTAGACTGACATAGCCTTAAGTAAGGAGCTAGTGGAGTTGCGCTAAAGGTAAACCGAAAAACTTCAATGGCGCGACCGGAGGTGCTTTTGAAAGCTGGAAAGATAAGAAAAAGAAAACTAAAAGTCAGGACTACAAATACAAAATACAGTTGTACGGGATAAAGTATTGAACGAATTAAACAAACACATGCCCTATATTTTTCTGCGCCGGGCATCCGCTTGATTCCGCAAAAACTTGCGCTTGCGCAGGCCGGGACGTTCCGGGACGTAGCGCGATTTTCGGTTGAGCAGTTCGGACGGACGAATGGATAATTTATTAGTTTTTTTGAAAATATAATATACCCTATGTTACATAGGCAGGCATACACACACACACAAAAATACAAATCTTTCATCTTTATAATATTAGTATGGTAATAGTGCAAAATTTGCCGCGGATTGATATCGATATTGTTTACTATACAATCACCACCTACAAGCGATGAAAAGCAACCGAAAAAATTGAGCTCGTGTGGCGGTCCCGGCAAATTTCTGCCGGCAGAATTTGCGCGACTGAATTTCGGCGGCTCACGACTTACAAAATTACGCCCGTCTGGCCTCAGCGGATGCCATAATCATCACTCTTCGCAGGCTGAAGGAATTTAAGTATTTGTTAGTTTCACAAGTGAACGCTACCACATGCTGCTGCAATTAAGTTAGTGAAGTATGGAGTAGATATTTGGGCACAGGGATGTCCAGAAAACACAGGGCGAAGGTCCTCCGGAGCGAATCGTTGGTAGATCGTTCAACGTCGACACATTTCCGAAAACTGGCGGTCTGCTATCATTCGACATCCGTAGTGAATATTCCAAAAAAAATAACTTCCGTAACACAGTGACACAGCGCGGGATTAAAGTCTGGAACAAATAATAATTAAGAAAATTTGCTCCGCTGCTTCTGAAAATTTAAAAAAACTGACACGGTGAACATAGGTACGCTGTAAATCTCGCAAACTGGCAACCACTATAAAAATTACTCATAAAATTAACACTTAATAATTTCATCTGTTAAGCGGTAGGTAAATAATCGTGAATTTTTTTATCACTTTTGCGTCTTTCAGGTCTTCTTTTTTTAACACTTTGGCAACGAATTGAATATTTTTTTGCGTGGATGAGTGAGGAAAATGAAAAATATGCAATCAGCAAGGAGTTCATACGGTGAGCTACAATAATGTGTATTATGGTCACTGCTTTGGCGGAAAATTAATCTAATTGCTATACCCAAGCCGGGCAACCAATAGATGACCCCAAGAGCTTCCGGCGAATGTAAGTAAGTAAAAACACTTTATTGCACACAAAAGAAAAAAAAAACAATATCAACACAAGTAAATAGAGTGCGCAAAGGCGGCCTGATCTCTACCAGGCAACTTTAGGGTAAAGGATACACAAAAGAAATAGACTGTAGTAGTGCAGTGCTGTCTACTTAGATATACCCACACGGCAAATGTTGATCAGACGGGTTGTAGCATCAGTTAATTGTTGATCAGTTAGCAATTGTTGATCAAAACAGTTTTTGTTGATCTAATGTATAATTCGGCATACAAATGTGGCTCCAATTTGATCAACAATTGCTGACCCTCTAGCGACACAAATAAGAACAATTCATTGCATTCTTTATACAAATCCGCTCCATCCATTGTTGATCTGATTCAAATGGACCAATCAGAGGTCACCTTTTGACATGATTGGTTGGTTTTGTTTTGCGCTGTTGCCACTTTGCTTCGCAATCTATACGCTATGATGAAAGCAAGAGAGTATTAAGTTAGGGCATGTACTCGTAGAGTAAGAGCTTGGTTCTCCATAAGATTCGATAACTTTTTTATTACAACCTTTTTTTTTTTTTCGTATGTAATCAAATCTTGCAAGTTACACTTTTTGGTTTTCGATTGAGTAAAATTATGACGACATGGAGCTGATCTAATGATGGAGATGGAAGGTGGTCATAGGAACTCCGTTATAATACGACATAACCCTTTGGGCTCGTATGATTCGTTTCGATAAGTACTTTGTCTGTAGATGGTATCCAGGGTCTGATGATGGAGCTGGAAGGTGCCCATGGGAAGTCCGTAATAAAATGACACAATCCTATCTAGCTTGGGCTCGTTTGATTAGTCTTGACGAGTACTTTGGTCCTAAATGGTATCCAGGGTCTGATGATGGAGCTGGAGGGTGGGCTATAGGAAATCCGTAATATAACGACACAATCTCATCGCATTTGGGCTCGTTTGATTCGTCTTGAAGAATACTTTCGTCCTAGATAATTATAATCTCAGCCGAAAGACGTCCACTGCTGGACAAAGGCCTCCCCCAAGGATCTCCACAATGATCGGTCCTGCGCTGCCCGCATCCAGCGGCTTCCCGCGACTCTCACCAGATCGTCGGTCTACCTCGTGGGGGCCTGCCCACACTACGTCTTTCGGCGCGCGGCCGCCATTCAAGAACCTTTCTGCCCCAACGGCCGTCGGTTCTACGCGCAATGTGCCCAGCGCATTGCCACTTAAGTTTGGCGATTCTTCGGGCTATATTGGTGACTCTGGTTCGCCTGCGGATCTCATCATTCCTGATTCGATCACGCAAGGAAACTCCAAGCATAGCCCTCTCCATCGCTCTTTGGATGACTTTGAGCATTCTTATGAGGCCTATCGTAATTGACCACGTCTCAGATCCGTAAGTCATCACTGGCGACACTTCGGTATTTGGGACGAAAACATATTGCGCTGTTGCGCAGTTCCCCGAACGCTGCCCATCCAAGTTGGATTCGACGATTGACCTCCTTCTCGAAGTTAGATCTACCTAGCTGGACTGTTTGTCCCAGGTAGACGTAATGGTCTACAACTTCGAGAGCGGAGTCCCCAACATTTATTGAAGTGGGCGCGTGTTTACTAAATGTACCTTGTGGAGACTCCCCGTGGGGTTTTGGTCGGGTATATTTAGCAAGGCGCTTTCAAAATATTCGAACTACTAAATATAGCCGAGTTGGGGCGTCATGGTCGGGTATATTTAAGAGTGAATGATACGCGCCAAGTGTTTACAAATGTACCTTGTGGAGATTCCCTGTAGATTTTGGTCGGGTATACCTTAGTACAGCGCTTCCATAATATTTTAACTACTAAGTAGGTATACTCAAGTTGTGATTTCATAATCGGGTATGCTTAGGAGTGAATAGTATTTTGAATGCCAGCATCGTATGTCTACAAAGTGTACCTCCCCCTATAGGATTTTCGTCGAGAATAAATAGCATGATAAAATATTTGAACCACTAAGTGCACCCGACTTAGAATACCATAAAGGGGTATGTTTAGTAATTATTTGTAAATTTTTACCTAAACACTAAGTATATGTGGTTAGTGGTATGATACATGATGTGATGGACGGCCCCGTAGCCTAGTTGGTATAGTACGTCTGCCTTCGTTGCTGTGCTCTCAAAAGGGCCTCATATGTGAAACTATTTTATAATTTAGACCTTAAAATATGATTGCAAATAAATAAATTAAATTGAATTCGAAGCACAGGGTCGCGAGTTCGAATCCCTGCCAGGGCAAACATTCAAACCAATAAACTTGAAGAAAAAAACGGTTAATGTCGTTAACCTACACGGCAGCTATCGAAACTAAGTCAATGTCATTCATAGTAAACAAACAAATAAAGAAGGAAAAAAATAGCACGCGAAGCTGGTGCGCGACAGAGACGATTAGAGTAACGAAAGCTACGAATTATGTTCGGGTATAGATAGTAGCTACTAATAAAAAAAGTGCAGTCCTAACTATACCCGATCAAAGCCAAGCAGGCTTTTGTAATCTAAGCAGGGTATGTTGAGTAACGATTTATATTTTAATGGTGCTACTATACTATCTATACCCGATGTAGGTCGAGTCGGCGTGTCATGCAGAGGTATAATTAGTAGTAGACACTTTGGAAGTTGTTCCAGTTGTTCCTCCTAACTGTACCCGAAGATAGACAAGCTCGTGACGTCACTGGCGTCTCCACAAGGTACATTTAGTAAACACGCTACATGGGCGTTCGAAATGACTCTGTCTTCTCCATGTCCATCTTCAGACCCACTTGTTGGGAAACTCTATTGAGGTCATCGAGCATTGTGCCGAGGTCCTCCAAGGTCTCAGCCATGACTACGATATCGTCGGCAAACCCAAGGTGAGAAATGTACTCGCCATTGATGTTGATGCCATGTCCTTTCCAGTCCAGAAGCTTAAAGACAATTCCAGTGCAGCGGTGAACAGTTTCGGAGAAATAACGTCTTCTTGTCTTACATATCGCTGCAGCTGGATTGGTCTGGAGTTCTGAACCTGGAGTTTGACTGACATAAAATGGCATTATCGTACAAACACTTCAACATCTCGATATACCAGTAGTCAATTTGGCACCTCTGAAGAGACTGCAGCACTGCCTAAGTCTCAATTGAATCGAAGACTTTCTCATACGAACACTAAGCATAGTGGCTGGTTATACTCTTCGGTCTTCTGTATAACCTGCCGTAGCGAGTGGATGTGGTCTGTGGTACTATAAAGCCCTTTTGAAAACCAGCTTGTTCGGGAGGCTGGAAGTCGTCGAACCTGCGCACGAGACGATTCGTGACGACTCTCGAAAATAATTTATAGGTATGGCTCAGAATCGAGATGGGTCTGTAGTTCTTTAAAAAGGTTTTTTCACCCTTTTTAAAGTAGAGGACCACCACGCTTCTAAGCCACGCCTGCGGCGTTGTTCCTTCGGGGATTACGGAATTAAACAGTTTCTGAATGGCTTTCAAGACTGGAGTACCACCTGCCTTCAGAAGCTTAGCAGTTATTCCGTCATCACCCAGCGCCTTATTGTTCTTTAACTGTTTGAGAGCCATCCTAATCTCGTACAGGCTGACGTCCGGGATGTCTTCGGTGTAGTGTCTGGTTAGCCTAGCTCTTGGGTCAGTCAGTTGCAGCTTGGCTGACAGGTGTCCGTATTGTCGTATACAGCTGTCCATAGAACCCCTCGATTTACTCCAGTAGCTCAGGCTTAGATGACACGCAAAGTCTTCAGCTTCATCATTTGGCTTTGCCCCATAGAAAGATCTCTTGCTTTGTTACGCTCAATAGCTTCCTTACCCCCTGGCCACAGCTTCACGCGGCGGCGGCGGCGACCTGCGGCGCGAAACTTGCCAGAACATTAGTATTGTAACATTATACTTTATTTTTGAGCACTTTGCATTACACGACTCAAAACATTACTTTTACGTAATTCTTAATCTTATTTGTGCTACATTACAGCGTTGAAGTCGTTTTCTAAGTAAAATAAGATAAACGTTACGTTTTGCATAAAAATTGAACTTTTTAGCAATAGTTGAGTAATTTCATGCCTTTAAATCAATTCCTTAATTTCGGTAGTACCTACATTTTCTAGCAGGATTTTAGAAATGAAAAAAAAAAGTTCTCTAATTAATTTTGACTATGGGTTACTGGCAACATTCCGCTGGTCGCAGGTCGCGCCGCGCGTCGAGCAAAGCTGTGGCCAGGCCCTTAATACGATCCATATTAAATTGGCGAATGTCACGACTCAGAGACTTTGAGATCTGTCTATTGAGCCGCCGGTAGCAGAAAGCATCATCTGCGGACTGCAAAACGATTTTCTGTTTTTCTTCCATGAACCTGAGCGTGGAATCCGAAATCTTTTTGGTTCGATTTGAGCGGCGGGTCTTAAAGAACTTGGACCCCGCTCTCCTAGCTAGATAATATCCATATGCAACCCCAGCAGATTTAGTAAAATAAGTTCGTTCCATTTGTTATGAATGTAAATTCTATTCGACGTCGAAAAGTGATTGTAAAATCTTACTTCGAATAAAACATATTTCATTTCATTTCATTTCAACAAGTGGAACAAGTTGGTCTGAAGATGAACATGCAGAAGACAAAAGTCATGTCGAACGCCCATGTAGTACCCACTCCAATAAAAGTTGGGGACTCCGCTCTCAAAGTTGTAGACCATTACGTCTACCTGGGACAAACGTAGGTCAATCGTTGAATCTAACTTGAATGGGCAGCGTTCGCGAAGCTGCGCAATATCATTTCGTCCCAAATACCGCAGTGTCTTAAGTCTTAAGTCTTTGACCAATGTGTGTTGCCAGTGATGACTTACGGATTTGAGACGTGGTCGCTAACGATGAGCCTCATAAGAAGGCTTAAAGTCATCCAAAGAGCGATGGAGAAGGCTATGCTTGGAGTTTCCTTGCGTGATCGAATCAGGAATGATGAGATCCGCAGGCGAACCAGAGTCACCGACATTCAATTCAATTCTTTATTTACTAATTTCAACAATTACATAGTCTAACAGGTTAGTACCTAAAAGCCGGAAGAATCGCTAAACTTAAGTGGCAATGGGCTGGGCACATTGCGCGTAGAACCGATGGCCGATGGGGCAAAAAGGTTCTTGAATGGCGACCGCGCGCCGAAAGACGTAGTGTGGGCAGGCCCCCACGAGGTGGACCGACGATCTGGTGAGGGTCGCGGGAAGCCGCTGGATGCGGGCAGCGCGGGACCGATCATTGTGGAGATCCTTGGGGGAGGCCTTTGTCCAGCAGTGGACGTCTTTCGGCTGAGATGATGATGATAATGATGAGGTGGATGAATGGTATGAGGGTCTATAAACATGTCATATTAATAATGTTGCGCCTCAGGGTACCAGGGCGAACCCTGTTGTACTGAAGCCCTCTTACCCCTACAATGAACTTCGGGGGGAAACTACGCCGTAGTAAATCCCGAATCATAAATACTAAAAAGTTAAAAGTATAGATTTTTTTTTATTAGATTTTATTACTTGTTCATAAAAGGAACTAAAAGGTGAAAAAAAATTCTGACAAAAAAACGAGTATACTATTTTATACCTAGATACATTAGATAGGTATTTTGACGGCAAGAGAAGTAATAAAGGTGTAACGTGCTTTTATTTTTATTAGCCTTTTACAAACTTCAAGATATATCCAAGATAAAACTAACAAAGAAACATAAACAATAACAAAAAAAAACTTTTTACTACTTTAATTCTTAGTATTATTTTCTTCAATTAAATTAAGTATCAGTTTTTTTAATCAAGTAGGTATTTTTAGTCTAAAAAAATAATAATATACCTATCTTGTACTAACTTATGCGATTTCTTCAGAAACATATTGAGGATACTTAAGCGCTCCTAGACGTTGGGACTTATAGTTTGGGGGCGTCCATAAATTACGTGAGGTGTTTTTTTTAATTTTTTGACCCCCCCTCCCCCCCTGGTGAGATGTGGTGAGATTTTATTCAACCCCCTCCCCCATCCCCCAATCTCACGTGAGATTTTTCAAAATGTGAGTTTCTTACGTAAACGCGTTGGATTGTTATTGTAAAAAGAAAAAAAATGCTCCGTGCTTTTATTTACGACTAGTTAAGACTAGTAATCAATATTGCTGAGAGTTTAATTATAAGTGTAATAAAAATTTAACAATAGAATACTTAAATCGTAACTAGATTAAATCTTAAGCATGTACAATCTGGATTAAATGGACCAAAATAGTATTATTTTTTTTTGTTTTCAATTCTTTAAAAAAATTGCGTGATATTTGCCGAGACCCCCCCTCTCCCCAACGTAAGATTAGATGAGATTTGACTCGACCCCCTCCACCCCTTAAACATCTCACGTAATTTATGGACGCCCCCTTTGCGATGTTGCCGTTCTGCAGCATCGGCGTAATTTTCGCGGCATTTGTTGATCTCCCAACGTTTATATTGATCAACAAAGTCGCACAAAGTGTAAAATAAATGGCGGTTACAAAATCAACAATTGCCGTGTGAGTTGGTGACGAGCTAGAGTGTTTGCGGCGTAGTTTGCGGCGCGCTGTTGACGTTGTCATTTTGTTAAGTGTAAAAAGCGCGGCAAATCTTGCTTATCAAACTGCAACGTTGCTTTGTTGTTAACGCCAACTTACATAAAGCGTTATACATAATGGATAAAACATGTAAAGGTATTTAGTTTCTATGAAAATAAAAAAAGCCTTAAATGGAAAAAATCATAAATATGTTCATAATGAAAAATTTTTATAATAGTGGTCTGGATAGCGTGCCAAAATTAATGCATATCCTTAAGAACACGGTGTATATATGTTACGCTCAAAGATCGAAAACGCTCAGTGAGCGGAAAAATAGCTCACAACGCGTTGTCGTCACAGTAAAACAATCCACATCGCGAAATTCGTGTTATGACTCTAATGAAAACGCGCACTACGCGTTGTGGCAATCACAAAAAGACCAAATAGCGAAATTCGTGTCGTGGCTGACATGCTATTCGATCTCAACGCGTTGTGGCAATGAAGAAAAGCCATGACGCATATGGAATATAATATTATTTGATTACGACGGATAATACTTTCCGATATGGATCCTACTAGGCCTAGGCTGGAAACGTTTTGGTAGATGTCCTTAGAAAATATTTTTTATTTTATAAAATCACTGAATAACATGTTTGTCATTTTAAAATATAATTATATAAATAAAAATAAAATAAAGCGATATTTGTTATTTTTGAGATTACTTTAGGTATATTTAAAAAATCAACGTATTAAATAATAAATTACTGAACACAAAATATTAATCATTTGTAAATTACTTATAATTCACTTGAAATAATTAGGGATTTAATTTTTTTATGACAATTTAAAATTCTTTAAAAGAGCCGACACCGACAAGTTACTTACAACCTATCCGTCGTGATATGGTTAAAACAATGAATGCTCAGAACGCGTCATGGCTTTTCTTCATTGCCAAAACACGTTGAGATCGAATAGCATGTCAGCCACGACACGAATTTCGCTATTTGGTCTTTTTGTGATTGCCACAACGCGTCGTGAGCGTTTTCATTACAGCTATAACACGAACTTCGCGATGTGGATGTTTAACTGCGACCACAACGCGTTCTGAGCTATTTTTCCGCTCACTGAGCGTTTTCGATCTTTGAGCGTAACATATACACCGTGTTCTTAAGGATATGCATTAATTTTGGCACGCTATCCAGACCACTATTATGAAAGTTTTTCATTATGAACATATTTATGAATTTTTCCATTTAAGACTTTTTTATTTTTATAGAAACTAAATACCTTTACATGTTTTATCCATTATGTATAACGCTTTATGTAAGTTGGCGTTAACAACAAAGCAACGTTGCAGTTTGATAAGCAAGATTTGCCGCGCTTTTTACACATCACATCACAAATTAACAAAATGACAACGTCAACAGCGCGCAAACCCCCCCCCCAGAGCGCCATTTCTCACGGAAACATGGACAAGACGTTTCACAGAAGAGTTTTTTTTTATGTTGTTTATGACCTGGTTACTTTGAGCCAAGTATTATTTGAGCTAGGGTTGTTGCATGTCCCATAATAAGTAGAGGAAACAAAACAACGTACGATAAAACGATTCGCCACCGTTCCGCCAGTGTTTTGCTTAGCTTCGATTACGGTTTGCTATTTGCATTCGCGGCAATGTCCTAAAAGCGTAGACGCTACCGAATTGCAAATTGTTGTATGCATAACTGTAAAAGTCCACAGTAAAGATTTACCAGTAAATACTAAGATTTACCAGTAAATACTAAGATTTACCAAAATCTGGGATAAAACTGCGAAAGGTCTTGTGATCATAAATACATTTCGAATAAATTTTTTTCTAATCTTATTATAATAAAGAATGAATTATGTAGCAACCCTAGTGAGTCCAATAGGTTTTTATTTTTTACGTTATGATGACATTAGGTTGACTTCATTTGTGCCAGTAGAACTTAATAAATAATCCATGAAAATTTTCCTTTTAGATTTTCTTATTTTTAATGTCAACAGTATCGAAAAGAGAATTTTAATTTCTTGCAAAGTTCTAATAAAAAAACGGTACTAGAAAATAAAAATAATTTAATGTAAAAAGTTTTCAAAATGACCACCTCCTGTTTCAATACAAACACTCAGACGTGTTCTAATTTGTCCGTTCAAATTAACGCGCATTTGCCGCATTTCTTCTGCAGCCGTAGCGATCCTATCAAGTAGTTGCGGACGATTTTGAATTTGCTCTGCGTAGACCTTGTCTTTTAAAGTCCCCCAGATATAAAAATCCAGAGGTGTTAGATCTGGAGACCTTGCTGGCCATGCAATGGCCGTACTTCCTCTTCCAATCCAACGTCCAGGGTATGTCAAATTTAAATATTCCCGCACTTGGGACCCGTAATGCGCAGGAGCGCCATCATGTTGTAGCCACATGGTTCGTAGAGTTTCAAGATCAATATCTTCGAAAAACTCCAGGTTGGTGATATTTCTTAAAAAAGTTAAATAATTTTCAGCATACAGGCGATGAGGGATTTCGATTGGGCCAATCAGCTGGTTGTTGAAAACGCCAGCCCACATGTTTGCTGAGAATTCAGTTTGATGTGATGTTTCCCAGTGTGCATTTGGGTTGCTCTCAAGCCACTGGATCCGATTTTTTGAGTTAAATACACCTGCCCTATTAAATTGTGCTTCATCCATTCCACAGTATTCTGCTAAGCAACATGGGATTACCTATGAGTGCTTCGTTAAGCCTCTGACAAAAGGTGATTCTCGCAAAATTGTCTGGCGGTAGAAGCCCTTGCGATTTTCTGGAATGATAAGGATGTAAACCATACCTCTTCCAAACTTTCCATACAATTTTGTGGGATACACCCACGATTCTTCCAACGCGTCTCGTTGATAGAGTAGGGTCTTCAGTTATAAGATTCAAGATCCTGTTTTCTTGAACGACGCTCAGATTAATTGCTCTTTCAGAGCGGTGCGGTCTGATCCCCAACTCACTGAATCTTCAGTGAATCGTAATGAACGTTCGGAGATTCGGAACACGACGACCTGGGAATCTTCGTCGGTACTCTCGAACAGCCGCAGCAGCATTCCCGTCGCAGAATCCATAAACGAAATGAATATCTGCTTGATGTTGAGTTAGATATTCATACGGCATAATTAATAGTTTTCGCAATAATAGGGCACTTGAAGTTAATGCAATAATATTTTCTATTAAACTCGAAAATATTATGAAAAAGCAACAAACTGACAAAATAATTTGTTTGGCAGACAGAAACAATTTTAGTTACCACAACAACGTAATCGTGAAATATCGTAAATTTTCGGGAGCAGAACTTTATAAATATCCAACTTTGTCATATTAACTTCATTTTTGAGCACTTATTAATTGCACTGAATGGCAACGTTGCCCGAACTAGGGGCAGTTTATAATGGTAAACTTTATTAAGCTGTTTAAATTAAGATCTCAAATTACTTTTAAAATAAGCTTTTTTGAGGATAACTACCATGGTATTAAATGTTCAATAGATAGAAGCTACAGAATCACTCTGCAAAGTTAATGCATATCCTTAGGAGCACGGTGTATATATATATAGGTATATATATATAGATACCTACACTAAATAAATGAATATTATATAATACTTATACCTAAACTACACTCACCGGCACATTTAACCGGCCACCTGCATTAGCATGGAATACTCTTGATTCTTTAGAATATTGTTAATTACAGTAAAATGTAAGTTAATCAGCAGTTAATTGAACGTTAATTTAAAATGTTGTAGCTAAACTACAGTAGGTCTTAAGTAAAAAAAAACAATGAAACGAAAAAGTACCTACCATTTTTTCATAAAGTTTTATGAGACATGAATGTTAACAAAAATGTTAAAAAATGAAAATTAGGACAATCTTAATAGTGAGTATTGCCTCCACGTGCTCTTATGACTTCACGCATACGGTCAGCCATTCCGTCTATGACGTCTTGGATATCTGACTGTGGGATATTGTCCCACTCTTCCAAAACCGCATTTGTCAGCTCACGGAGTGTGTTTGGCACTGAATTACGGTTTCTGACTCGTCTTTTTCAATTGTCCCAAATGTGTTCAATGGCATAAAGGTCCGGACTGCAGGCTGGCCAGGGTAATCTGCGTATACCAACAGCATCGAGGTAGTCATTCACTTGGCCGGCAATGTGTGCTCGGACATTATCGTGCATAAGAATAAAATTTTCTCCAATAAATGGAGCAAATGGTACCACATGGTCATGAAGCACTTCCTCCACGTATCTTTAAGCGGTCATACTTCCTCTGGAAACGACGACTAGGTCCGTGCGTGCTTCATAAGAAATGGCTCCTTACACCATTATTGAGCCCCCCTGGTAACCAACAGTTTCGACTATAGCACATGGAGCAAACCTTCCAGATTGACGTCCGTAGACTCGCTGGCGACCTTCTGGAGCTTTTAAAGCTATTCTGGACTCGTCACTGAATAAAACGTCCTCCCACTGCTCCATAGTAACAATTTCGGATATTATATCCCTTTGTCGCATCGCACTCCTCGATGCAGACGAATCATGTTTAGTCTTCTGGTTCTGTACTTGGACGGTCGAAGTCGTGGCATTGTTAAGACATTTAACCACCTCAATATATGTCACCATAATGCCAATCCACCTGACAGCGCTGCAAGGACTCAAAGACAGACCAGGTTTCCACAGAGTCGAAGGCTTTTTCGTAGTCCACAAATACTAAACACAAGGGCTGATTGTACTCTTCTGTATCAACTGCCGCACTGTGTGTATGTGGTCTATGGAATCGTATTCGCTGCGAAACCCAGTCTGAGCCTCTGTGAAATCATGTTTGCTATGATCCCAGAGAACAGCTTATAAACATGACTCAGAATCGAGATCGGTTAATGTCCTTTAGCAAGGTTTTGTTCCCTTTTTTGAAGATCAAAATGACAATGGTTCTGTGATAGGCCTCGGGAGTCGGGAGTTCTTCCAGAGAAAAGCTTTTGGAGCTCTTACAGGGACTCCCCCGGCTTTAAGAAGCTCTGTTGTGATTTGTGATGGTGTACTTACCTGAAGCTTTTCCATTTCTAATCTGTCTAAAGGCCAACATGATCTCATCCAAGCTGATTTTGGACAAGTCCTCAGTAAAATGCCGTGTTAGGGTAGCCCTAGGGTATCCCTCTTGCGAATTGGGCTGCGATGCGTGAGAACTATACAGGCTGGTGTAGACGTGCTCAATCTCCACGAGAATCTCAGGCCCAGAAGCAGTACTGTCGATGTAGTATTTTTTTCAAAATGGTTTCTACTGAGTTCTTGTACAAACACTTTAGACCCTCGATTCTGCTCAGTTGCTTTTTCAATCAAGAGCGTATTGTGATTTCGGAGGTCACGTTGTATACGCATATCGCATATAAAAAGTTCGCCAAAAATATCATAAGAAAAAAACAGTAGGCAGTTTAGGTATATTGCTAGTTAAACGTAAAAACATAATTCATAATAAAACAATTTTTATTTTTTCAAGCTGTTTTCTAATTTCTGTCACCTGAATCAAATTTCCGTCACGCCCGTAAATTCATGACTCAATAACTTCAAAACTAAATAGATAAATACAGTGCGAAATGTACGAATGTGTTCAGTAGAACGCGTTGCTTATGTTTTATTACTATTATCAAGAATTTAATGAAAAATTAAAAGCGTGATGGAAATCACCCGAAGAACACCGGATAGTGAGAATGACCGAATTAAAAATGAAAGTTCAACGTTATCAAACATGTTATTATGTTATACATATTCCCTAGATACCCTATATATTTAGGAGGAATTATAAAACAAGCGAATAAAAAAACAACTTTGCGACTGATGATGAGATGACATACCTACTGTTTTAATAACTTGAGCCGCATGAATTTGAGTAAGCGAAAAATTAAATAAACTGACGACGAATATTGATTAATAATAAAATCCAGAATGAGCTTACAAAAAGTGCATTGTGAATAATCCATTTCAGATATTAAAATTACTAAGTGAGCGACTAAATTACCAAGTGAGCGACTAAATTACCAAGTGAGCGGCTACATTACCAAGTGAGCGACTGGAAATACAGAGGGCAACTGGCAACACGAAGGTCACTGGCTTTGATAATAGTAGTCAGGGCGTTAAACGAAGCTGGAGGACGGGGGGGCGTAGCCCCCCACCACAGGGGGGGCTCGGGGGGCACAGCCCCTAGCTAAATAAAAAACAAATCTACCCAGAATCAAATCGGTTGGTTAGGTTAAGTTAGACTGATGTCAATAACAGAGCGGAGGGAGCCGAGCGAGCGGAGCGAGCGTGCCGCGGTAGCGGCCGGGGACCGCCGTAGTTTTAATTTTTTCAAAGTTGTTGGGGTGCATGGAAGGAGCCTCCCCGAGCGATGTACTGAAAGAACCTGTACGTCCGGCGCACCCTGGGCAACAGTCAGCGAGTCCTCACGCTGACTGGCAAATCCTTTCACCACGATGACAAATCCCAACCATCCACCCAATAGTCCAGCGCTCAAGCCGGCTTTGCGCGTAGTTTCGATTAACATCGAAGGGTTTTCTGCGGACAAGTCCGAACTGTTACAAATCGACTCGCAAAGAAGAAGAAGAAGAAAGTTGTTTTTGTATTGGAAACACTTCATTTAAGATAAAATGACGCTCAGTATAAAAAATACATTTGCCAAATATTGAAAAAAAAAGCAGGACGTAACGTTGACACTCAAACAAATATTAGGTCGCTCAAATATTATGAAGCTGCTCATTTTGTATTTTAAGTAACTCAAATTAATGTTTGTAAGTTGCTGTTCTGTTGATTTCGAGTCGCTCGCAGTCAGTCGCCCACTTAGTAATTCTATAACCCAAATTAATTAATTTTGACACTGAAAACTGTAATTTACAGTCACTCGTTTAATTACTACCCTATTTTTAGCGCACGGAGTAACAGACAAAGCCCTGGTACTGTGCGCCGCCGTGTGCGCGGACCTCGTGCCGTGCTTCCTCCAGTACGCAAATGTAGTTTCTTATGTTTTATATCATTTCCTATGGACGAAAATGACACAAATTTCAGTTTTAGGTGTGTCATGATTTATGAAAATTAATATAGTCAACTCCAATGATTTTAACATATTTTTTAATCTTATTTTACGTGGGAACGCAAAATATTTTAACATTTCAAAAGCTTTATAATTACACACTGAATACATGTGCAAAAAATAAACGACTTTAATATTTTTGAAGTTTTGGTACCTATTGAAATATTGCTAGTCCTACTGGACTACTATTCTGTTACCGTATAAATTATTATTATATCTTTTCAGGCCAAATAACAAAAATCCTAATATACTATGCAGACTTTGTCGCTGGATCCTTATCTTGTTAAGATTCGTCGCATTTGATTTATTGTTGCCTATATGCGTGAGTATTGAATTATTTTTAAATGTAAAATAAGTACGTCTGAATGTTACTATAATTTTGAACAATGAGACGAGTCGATAAAACTAAGCGCGGTTATAAAATAGATGGGTAAAAATATGGAGATGTCGCAGTCAAGATGACTGACCAAGACTCAGCCAATCAAAGGCCGTAGCTGAATAAGGGAACAACGTCTGCACTTGAGGTATTTTGACTTGATTTTTTTATATAGTGTACTCACAACTAGTACACATCACGCACAAAAAAACAAAAGAAATATCCAAGTGGTTCCGTATTAAAATGACGATAAGTAAAAAAATAATTTTTTTTTTCTCCTAAAGTCGCAGATATTTTGAAACGGTTTTCGGGTATAAAGTTCAACTGCTTAAGATGTATAAGTGACTAAAAAAAGAACCACCGTCCTTTGGTTTTTTGAGACAAAAATCACTAAGGCAAATTTTCATTCAAAAAAAAAAGTTACCCACACGCTAAGTAAAGGCAGAGTTGGGCTACCCACACGTTAAGTGAAGGCAGAGTTGGGTGGGAGCGACCACTTAAAATTAAATAAATTACAAATAATTATTTTATAAGCTATCACAAAAACAGTTATATTTTTCAAAAAAAAAAAAAAAAAAAACTTGAAAAAAACTTTAGTAAGGCAGAACTTCAGAAATATGGCTGTACTAGATAAATACTAACTATCCATTCAAACTCCTTTAGCAAAGACTGCTTGAGTTTAATTTGCCCTTAACTATATATTGTAAGATTATTTTTTGAACTATTACCATATTGTAAAGTCCAAAAAAGATGGCCAAAAAAACCCAGAATCGACAGGAATGAAATGTGTACCGTTGGATTAACAATAAAATATAGTTAATGTCACCAAAGGGGCAACCCTGAAATATGTATAGTATAAGAGCTGACCTTTCTGTTAGTGGCTTCATGAAGGAAGCATCCAAACGCTACTTTGATGAAGGCCCTTCCAATCTAATCCCTATGTTGTTAAGTGTACGGGCTATTTCCCGCACCCCACTACGCGGTTCCGCCGCCGCCGCCGTCCCAAACATATCCTTTCCGAACGTGACGACGAAATCACTGATGCAGTTAAAGCAGCCAAAGAATTTAGATTACACCTAACAGAATGCCCTTCTGGTAGCACCCGCCGGCGGGGGTGCGGCCAGAACCAAAATCAAAATTGAAATCAGAGACGGAGCCCCTCAGGCGTCGTCTCCTTCACGATGTTTTTCAATATCAACGCGCTAGGCCGTGGTCCGAGGCTCCTAGACGCGTTGGTATATGACTTTTTTTGGGGTAGAGTATTCCGCTCCCCCGCAAGTACGGTGAAGCTTCATCCGTCGTACCTTTTCGACTCAAGCATAGGTCAATTAAAAAAAAAGCCAACAAAAAATAAGTGCAAAAATCAGAGTAATTGTTATGTTGAGGCTAAACATGTGTAATGGAGTGCCGGCTAGCGCAGTCCATGGACATTAGAACTCAGGGCTAATCGCGACTAGGGGTTCGGGTTCAGACAGAAACTACAGGTTTATGGTTTATACAATCCGGTATTTATTCATAGCTTACATCTAGGTAAATAGTAGTAATAATAAAAAGATAATTTAAAAAATATATAAAACCGCCTTCAAGGTCCTAACCTACACTAAAAAGTTAAAAATAAAATTTAAATCTAGCTGAAAGCATAGAAATTTAATGGCTATTTCGTTAACAGCTCATATATGTCCCCACCGAGGTGCTCGAGCCCGCCTACCCTGATACCAGGGTGAATGGCTATTAATATTCCTTATTTACATAAATTGTAACATCATATAAACATGTGTAGACATTGTTATACTCTTCACCTTGAAGTCGGTGCCAGTTGAGGCTAGCTATTTAATCGGAACCACATCTGATCTCAAAAGTTCAGATCGAATATTAAAGGACGCGGTCAGAGTACTTAGGTGCTGAGCCCACTATAGATGACTGCTAGCAGTAGAAGTCTTTTGGTCGAAATGATGGTGATGATATTAGCTGGCAAGATGAAGTGTATAACAAAGTCTACACATGTTTATATGATGTTACAATTTATGTAAATAAGGAATATTAATAGCCATTAAATTTCTATGCTTTCAGCTAGATTTATATTTTATTTTTAACTTTTTAGTGTAGGTTAGGACATTGAAGGCGGTTTTATATATTTTTTAAATTATCTTTTTATTTTACCCTTTTTAGTGAAAATTTACCATGACAGTTACTTACACAAAACTTTAATTTGTTTTGTTTAGTAGGTACATAATTATATGCAGATTTTCTCACTATGTTTCCTTTACAGTCTTACGTTTGAATTTTAAATTCTAAAACATTGTTATACTTGATTGGACTGTAACCTAAGTTTTCCGAATGGCGAACAACTGACCAAACCACTACGATACCGACGACACTCGCCCGTTCAGTCCACGGAAAAATTCTTAAGTTGTTATCTTCACTTGGGGTTTTCAAATCTTTAATCTATGACCAGTTTACAGAATATATGAACCAAAACCGTATATTTCTTGTTGTTTCAATTATAACAAAAGCAACGCAATGAGTGTGCTGTTGTTTATTAAAGAGTTTTCGTTTTAGTCTTCTTCTCCGCCATCAGATAAAATCCAAATTTATATGAAACCATTTTGAGTACAAGTTCTATCTATAAAACAAAAAAATATTGAAATCGATTGCTAAGAAGCAGAGATATTGTCAAAACAATTTACCGATCGGGTATAACGGCATCGTCAATTGAGGAGTTATTTCATCATATGTTCAAATTTAATCATCCGATCTTAGCGAAATTTTTATGGGACCACCCTGCAAGTAAACCTGGTCGATTAAAAAAAGAATTTTGAAAATCGGTTCACAATTATTGGCGGAGATATCTTATAACAAACACACAAAAAAAAAAAACATACGCGTCGAATTGAGAACCTCCTCCTTTTTTGAAGTCGGTTAAAAATAGTACACAATAGCGTTCGGTAGGCGGGTGCAAACGCGGACGAAATCTGTACGGTCTGTAGCGACAGGCGATGTTCAAGACGCAAAGCAAGAGCACGGACAGGTAAAATATGATATAGCAATCGTGATGAGATAAGAGAATGGTATGCCCGGGAATCTATGTGCTTGAGCAAATGACACAGGAAAAGTTACTTCAGGTTAATGCCACGGGTGCATACGACATACGTTGTCAAAGCCTCAACTTGGCCTACAGCCCGAGGCGCCGGTCCACTTCGACACGTCAAGCGAGATCACACTGTTTAGTGTCAAACTAGCCTACAGCCCGAGGACGCCGGTCTAGTTTGATACGACGACGAGCAAGATCACGCTATCGAGTCTCGAATTGGCCTATAATTTGTTGCTTAAAAAGTATAATAGAAAATTAGTTTATGATAGAAATAGTAATCCTATAACATACAAAAAAGGTGATTTTATATTAATAAAAAACCAAATAGGGGATAAATTAGATAGTGTATATAATGGTTCATTCGAAGTAATAGACGGACGGATAGGACGGCCCCGTAGCCTAGTCGGTAGTACGTCTGCCTACTGAGCACAGGGTCGCGGGTTCGAATCCCGCCCAGGGCAAACATTCGTGTGATGAGCACTTGTGTTTGCCCTGTGTCTGGATGTTGTATATTTATATATGTATGTATATCAGCTGTCTGGCACCCATAGTACAGGCCCTGCCTAGTTTGGGGTCAGATGGCCGTGTGTGAGATGTCCCACATATTATTTATTTATTTATTTATTTATTATTTATAGAAGACTTATCACCAAATGTTAAAGTTCTGAAAAATGGTAAAGAATATACGATACATAAAAATAATACTAAAATGTTTAAAGGGTAGTAATTAAGTTCTTTATGTTTTATATTATAACAAACAAAGGTAATGGTCCAAAATGTATGGACCAAAAACCCAGAGCCGATTTAAACAAATTGGGTATCAATGGCTTTATTATATTGCACAATTTACCCCACCGAAAAATTAATGCCCATATCCATGGGGTATAAGAGTTATAGGCTAACAAAGTATATATGGAAAAATCATGAGTAACTTGTTATTTTTACCACTTTACAAGACATGTAATTGTAAGTTTGTGTATGTATCTGCATGTGTATGTTTGTGTTTGTGTAGCTCATTGTACAGTTAACCGCAGAAAGATTTGATAACAAAAATAGACATTTTATGTAATGATTTAGATTTTTTGGACACTATTAGTTCCTTTTGGTGTAAAATCTTTTTACGGTTGACTGTACCTGTTTTGTCTTATATTATTTTTTCAGTTAGATAGACTATCGATAGTTTAAGAAAAAACAATAGTATCGTGGCCTATCGATAGTATCGATATTTATTTTAATGCAATACTATTGATACACAGCAATACTATCAATAGTATCGATCGTTGAAAACTATCGATAGTATCGATAGTTTGTCGATATTGAGGAGCAATACTATCGATAGTATCGATAGTTCTTTCGTTTTCAACGATCGATACTATCGATACTATCGATAGTATTGCTGCGTATCAATAGTATTGCATCAAAATAAATATCGATAGTATCGATACTATCGATTGGCCTATCGATTTATAGATGATTTTGGCATTTTACTATCGATTGTAAAACTATCGATTGTGCGGCAACACTACGGCGCAGAGCCTCGGTTCAAGATAAGGAACAAAGTAATAGAAAAATGGCGCGGGCAGCGGCGCACTCCTATATGCCTCTCGCTCTCGCTCGAGAGGCAAGATGAGCGCGTCATATTCCGAACTGAAAACTTTTTGTGTTTGTGTGTGTATTTGTAAGAGAAACACAACAATGAAGAACGAAGATAAGTAATAATGCACGAAATAGACGTAATCTCATTAATAAAGCACTTTCAACTTGATAGGTTCATCTTATAATCACTAGTTATATTTATTATTGTCTTATTATTATTATTTTTTATTATTACTAATATTAATAATATACTGCTGCTGTAAAAACTGGTAAAAATAACAAGTTACTCATGATTTTTCCATAATATATACTTTATTAGCCTATAACTCTTATACCCCATGGATATGGGCATTAATTTTTCGGTGGGGTAAATTGTGCAATATAATAAAGCCATTGATACCCAATTTGTCTAAATCGGCTCTGGGTTTTTTTTGGACCATCACCTTTAAGTTAATGAGTTTATATATTAAAAGGGTTTTAATTAAATTGAAATGAAAAAAAAAAATGTTTTGTAAGAATATACTGTAAATCAACGTTTCCTTTAATAACAATTTTTTTTTCTTTCAATGACCGGGGGTGAAGTTTGGTCTTTTTCGGGGGAGTTGTGGTAATGTGTTGTGGTAAAGGTCAGAGGTTCTCCCCAGCAACCCCGTTATTTTTTTCAGGCACTTGAACGTAGAAAATTCGGGCGATTGTGCACTACAAGGAATTTTACTGTCCGGCAGTCCAATTTTTTACGGTCCGGTATGGCACGCCATATAATGTATATACCTACTAGTTTGTGCACTATACGTAATGTTACCGTCCGACATTTTACTTTCCGCCATTCCGGAACCGGAATAATTTCCGGAGTAATTTCGCGTGGGTGGCGTGTAGTTTCAAAGACAGAGCTACCCTGAACTGAGGCGTATCATCCGAGTAAAGACGGACAAGTGCACAAGCCAATCATCCGTTTTTTTCATGCCACTTCGGACCGTAAAAAATCGGACTGCCGGACAGTAAAGTTCCTTGTAGTGCACAATCGCTCTTCCTGTTTCAGCTAAGGAGGGAATGAAAAAAAAAGTACTAGATATTGATATGTTCGTTTTCCATAATAATTAAAATGTCTATAGGTTTCTTTAATAATTTTTTCTTTGCGTCTAGAATTTTTATCTACATAGTTGTCTAAAGCATCTGTTAGCATTGAGTAATATTTGCCGCAGGTCATCTCAGCCGAAAGACGTCCACTGCTGGACAAAGGCCTCCCCCAAGGATCTCCACAATGATCGGTCCTGCGCTGCCCGCATCCAGCGGCTTCCCGCGACCCTCACCAGATCGTCGGTCCACCTCGTGGGGGGCCTGCCCACACTTCGCCTTCTACGTGCAATGTGCCCAGCCCATTGCCACTTAAGTTTAGCGATTCTTCGGGCTATGTCGGTGACTCTGGTTCGCCTGCGGATCTCATCATTCCTGATTCGATCACGCAAGGAAACTCTAAGCATAGCCCTCTCCATCGCTCTTTGGGTGACTTTGAGCTTTCTTATGAGGCCCATCGTTAGCGACCACGTCTCAGATCCGTAAGTCATCACTGGCAACACACATTGGTCAAAAACTTTAGACTTAAGACACTGCGGTATTTGGGACGAAAAGATATTGCGCAGCTTCCCGAACGCTGCCCATCCAAGTTGGATTCGACGATTGACCTCCTTCTCGAAGTTAGATCTACCTAGCTGGACTGTTTGTCCCAGGTAGACGTAATGGTCTACAACTTCGAGAGCGGAGTCCCCAACTTTTATTGGAGTGGGTACTACATGGGCGTTCGACATGACTTTTGTCTTCTCCATGTTCATCTTCAGACCCACTTGTTGGGAAACTCTATTGAGGTCATCGAGCATTGTGCCGAGGTCCTCCAAGGTCTCAGCCATGACCACGATATCGTCGGCAAACCGAAGGTGAGAAATGTACTCGCCATTGATATTTGATATTGATGCCATGTCCTTTCCAGTTCAGAAGCTTAAAGACATCCTCCATTGCAGCGGTGAACAGTTTCGGAGAAATAACGTCTCCCTGTCTCACACCCCGCTGCAGTTGGATTGGTCTGGAGTTCTGATCCTGGAGCCGGACAGACATGGTGGCATTATCGTACAAACACTTCAGCACCTCGATATACCGGTAGTCAATTTGGCACCTCTGAAGAGACTGCAGCACTGCCCAAGTCTCGATCGAATCGAAGGCTTTCTCATAGTCCACGAACGCTAAGCATAGTGGCTGGTTATACTCTTCGGTCTTCTGTTTAACCTGCCGCAGCGTGTGGATGTGGTCTATGGTACTAAAGCCCTTTCGGAAACCGGAGACTGGAAGTCGTCGAACCTGCGCGCGAGACGATTCGTGATGACTCTCGAAAACAATTTGTAGATATGGCTCAGAAGCGAGATGGGTCTGTAATTCTTCAAAAGGGTTTTATTACCCTTTTTAAAGAAGAGGACCACCACGCTTCTAAGCATGGAGTACAGAACCAATGGAGAGCGCGTCCGCACGCTTTTGCTTAGAAACAAAGTCACCAATTTGCGCGGGGGGAGAGGTGATCTGCGCCGGCTACAATTGGCCGACGCGTATCTGCGCCGGCTGCAATTGGCCGACGCGTGGCTGACGCAATGACATCTGATTCACTAGTGAGTGGTTAAAAACGTGGTGAGGTATGCAAGATATAACATATGTTTGGCGTGTGCGGTCGCCCCCGCAAGCGTTCTCCATTGGTTCTGTACTCCATGCTTCTAAGCCACGCCAGCGGCGTTGTACCTTCGAGGATGACAGAATTGAACAGTTTCTGAAGGGCTTTCAAGACCGGTGTACCACCTGCCTTCAGAAGCTCAGCAGTTATTCCGTCATCCCCCGGCGCCTTATTGTTCTTTAACTGTTTGAGAGCCATCCTAATCTCGTACAGGCTGACGTCCGGGATGTCTTCGGTGTAGTGTCGGGTTAGCCTAGCTCTGGGGTCAGTTGCAGCTTGGCTGACAGGTGTTGTCGTGTACAGCTGTCCATAGAACCCCTCGATTTCTTCCAGTAGCTCAGGCTTAGAAGACACGGTTCTACCGTCCGAAGTCTTCAGCTTCGTCAGTTGGCTTTGCCCCATAGACAGATCTCTTGCGAACACTTTAGAGCCTTTTTTACGCTCAATGGCCTCTTTAATACGATCTGTATTAAATTGGTGGATGTCGCGAGTCAGAGACTTTGAGATCTGTCTATTGAGCCGCAGATAGCAGGAAGCATCATCTGCAGACTGCAGAACCATTTTCCGTCTTTCTTCCATGAGCCTGAGCGTGGAATCTGAAATATTTTTGGTTCTATTTGAGCGACGGGTCTTAAAGAACTTGGACCCCGCTGTACGGACAGCTTCCACGAACCTGTCATTGTATTGGTCCACTCCCTCGCATTCTGCTAGGCATTCAAAGCGGTTTTGCAATTCGAGCTGAATGTGTTCGGGGTTCTGGATTTGGATTGGCAATGGACGGAGCGTAGACTTCATCAAGCGAGATCTTTCGATTCTGACATTGATATTCAATGAGCCTCTGACTAGTCGGTGATCGCTCCCAGTTTTCACTGAGTTGATCACAGAGACATCATTGAATATTTGTCTTCTTGTCGACAAGATGAAGTCTATCTCATTTTTAGTCTTACCGTCGGGACTAACCCAGGTCCATTTGCGGTGTTCCGACTTCTTGAAGAAGGAATTCATGTAGAGTCCTTCCTTCTCCATAAAATCTACCAGCAGCTGGCCCCGGGGATTTCGGTCTCCGACTCCAAATAACCCCACTCTCAGCTCATTCCCAATTCGTTTGCCCAGCTTCGCGTTGAAGTCCCCCATGACAACAGTGAAGTGAGACTCGGAAGTATGTATGGCTGTTGAGATGTCCTCATACATTTCCTCGACCTCAATATCGGGGTGTGCCGAAGTAGGCGCGTATACCTGTATGACCTTCAACGAATACCTTTTGGTAATTCTGAGTATAAGGTATCCTTGCCGACACACTTTCGACCTTGATCACGTTGTTCACAAGGGACTTGTGGACCAAAAACCCGACACCACCTTGGGACAGATCTTCGCCCTCCCGGAAGAAGAGCAGGTTGCCGGAATTAAGGATTATCGAGTCCTCTCCCTCTCTTCGGACTTCAGATAATCCTAGGATGTCCCACTTAATCCTGCTCAATTCTTCCTCCAGTTCGAGGATCTTTTCGTCGGTCCGCAGTGTGCGATTGTTGTATGTTGCCAGGGCCAAAGGTCGTCGGTGTTGGTAACAACGAGCCGCCCGGGGATTCTTAGCACCCCATGCCCCACCGTTGCCACAGGTAGTAAAAGACAATTTAAACTGTATTTGGACTGGCAGCACACGGCAATGCCCGAATAGAAGATTATAGTCTTCTTTGCACTCTTTTCGCACTTTTGGGTTTGCTAAGATTTAAAAAAATCTAATTTGCATATTACTTAACGTATCCAGATAAGTTTTAAAGGTTCTACCATATGCTACCAATCCATACTGTAACATACACTCAACCAAGGCATAATATACGCTGTACAAAAATGATTTCGGTAGTATATTTTTAAGTAAGTACATTTTATTAAGGGTACACCTCAATACATCACTAACGTGAGAGATATTGCTTTTCCAGCTCATTTTTCGGTCAATCAGCAGGCCTAAATATTTAAATTGCTCAACAAATTCTATAGTGCTACACTCGCAGCCGCTCAGCTGATTATGTAAGCATGAATAGGTATGGCCAACTATTTTATAATCCAACGCCTGCTTTATTTTATGCGGGGACGATTTGTGCATACCTTTCGTCTAAGATATATTTATTATAAGACCATTATCGTGCGACCACTTAACTATTCTATCAAAATCACTTTGTATCTTTTATTTTATTTCATTTTGGTCCTTATCCGCGTATAATATGCACATATCGTCCGCGTACATGAACACCGTGCAGTGCTTTATGACATTAACTAGGCTATTTACGTGAATGATATACCCAACCGGGCCGTATACAGACCCGGTGGGCACTCCCGACTCAATCCTGGCTTAGCTGGCTTCGTCACCTTTCACACCCTTGATCACAGTACACATTTTTCTATTTGTGAGGTAATTCTGTACCCATTTATTAATAGGACCCCTCAGCCACACTCACTCATGGCCTGTAGTAACACATTGTGTTCAAGGGTGTCAAAGGCTTTTTTATAATCTATAAATATACCTACAATATGCTTCCTTTCATTCAATTTATCATTAACATAGTCTGTAAAATTAGTCAAAGCTGTAGCCGTACTTTTCATCCTTCGGAAGCCATGCTGATGGGATCCCAATATATTGCTACTCTCCAAAAAATCTGAAAGGACATCATTCACGTTTCATACAATGTTGGACCAAAAAAGTGTAAATGCCGGCCAAGGAAAAAAAGTGTATTTTTCGGATCGAACACGTCCTAGTTTCTAAATTTCTTTACAAAAAGTTGATGAATGATCATTATTATGTATCATGATAATATTTATATTTGTCGGAAAATAAAAGGACAGAAAGACGAAGATGGTGGTAGGCAAAGGCGAATAAATAAAGGGAACCCGCTAAGGGGTTACACGCGGGAATACGTTAAGCGTGGGCGTATGCTACAATAACTTTTAGAGAACCATCGCACACTATCTTTGTCAGGACTACCCCAATTTGTCATCACTATTGAAACAGACTTTACCAACTATATCGAATTCCATCACAATTGGAACATACTATACCACTATAGACTCGATTGTTTGTTATCATGAGCGATCGGGACCTAATCAATCCCTAAAAGGGGTTTAGGTAGATCCGAGCACCATCAAAATGCCATAAGGGGAAACTGGCATGGAAAACACTGAACAATTACAAACTGGCCAACCAAGGGGCCTCCCCGCCCGGACCTTATGTAACTCGACCATATTACAGTTACTCTACCCGCGGTCATGATAACAATGCCATAGCTAACACCATACGAATATCAGAACCTAGCCAACCTTGCTAGCGACACGATAATTAGATCACTTTACTCACGGTTTAAAGACACCACTGGACTGTGGTACAAACAATATTCCAACAACCATTATTTCAACATACATCCAGATCTCACATCAAATCACACATCACAAAACACACCGGACTAGTACGTCCACCAGAATCACAACATATCCCTGACACACAAAGTTATCAACGCGGCTGCAGATCTACCCAGAGGGCTCGCCCGCCCTGAGCAGCGCTATTTATGTGAGTGAACCACCCGGTCCCACTCCCGGTAGTAGGGCCTCCTGTCAAACGTCACCGCGCCAACTTCACACCGGTCAACAATATCGATTCTACCCTCTGATACTCGAGAAAGTAAAATAAAAACTGTCATCGATGTTTACATTCGATTTAAACGATCAATCTAGCTTCAATCTCCGACATATTTTTTAATTATATTAAACAAATACATACTTAATCCAAGTGGGCTCCTATTATAATAATAAAAAAAGAAGTTAAACTACATAAAATAAAGAAATATAATATATTCAATACAATATGACTACATGCGCTGTGACATGCGTCAAAATAATACATTTATATTAATATTTTTATTATTTAGTTATTAGCTTCTAACAATACAACCATGGAGTGCACAGGATTAGTGTCATAGTAAAAGAATACAGAAATTGTGTGTTCTACGCAATAGAAAAACAAAAACTACAAAAACTTTTATATTACCTATGTTACTGGCTGCTATGGAACCCTTCATGGGCGATTCCGACTCGCACTTGGCCGCTTTTTTTATTTGATTAAAACCATCTTATATTTAGCCCAATACACACGTAGCTATAATCTATATTAATATGCCCAGCTCTAACTTATATTACATCTCGCCACCACACACGGTAGCTGTATTGAAATATATATTTTCAACCTTACTGCGTCCACTTACGGAATACCTATAATATGTCGAGATTTATATTAATATACCGTGCTATATCGGTCGCTTGCTGTGACGTCACCAAAATATGTCGACCGATATAGCAAGGCATATTAATATAAATCTCGGTATATTAATATAAATCTCGACATATTATAAGTATTCCGTAAGTGGACGCAGTAAGGGTGAAAATATATATTTCAATACAGCTACCGTGTGTGGTGGCGAGATGTAATATGTTAGAGCTGGGCATATTAATATAGATTATAGCTACGTGTGTATTGGGCTTAGTTTTTTTATTAAAGAAATATATTTTAGGAAGAATTTGATGATGAACTAATATTTTCAGTTACAGTGTGAGGTTTTAACATAATATCAAGTAATGCTTTGTATTTTTTTTTTCTTTTTAATCTTCGCTTGATTATGTCAGATGTTAACAACATACGTTGAAATATATCTACTGAAGTATTTGACCTTGATGATTTCCTGCTGAAATACTTGTCTGAATACTTTAAAAGCTTTATTTTTGGCTTCATGAGCCTCTTCACTTAGCATACCATAATTATTAGTAATTAAATGTTTTATTAAATCAGCCTGAACATTTTGCCCTAAAGCCCTTTTTATCTAAAGTGCATACATAATAATATAATATCCTCGATAGTGTAATCAGATCTAAGATCATGAGTTTTTCTTAGCTTCGAAACATCAGAACAATCCTGGAATGATAATTTGGTTGATAAATGACTACGCTACAACCATTTTACTACAGGCCCAACAAGCGTGCGAGAGATGACTCACACCTTATTAATAGGGAATTTCGTGCAAATATTTGTATAGGAACCACTTTAAATTGGACAAGTCAATGAAACTTTGTACAATAGGTGGTCTTGAGTAGAAATCCACCGTGAACCATCACTCTCCCCCCTCTCAAGCCGGGGGGAGAGGGGTAAAGTCGAGTTTCACCGCGCCCTTCTTGTTGACGCTTATATTTCTAAAACCGTATGTGCTAGGACAAGTTTGGTATCATTTTCGGATAACTCGTTAACGTAGATCGTCATTTTATATATTATAAAATAGGATTGCCATACAAAAAAACTAAATAATATGATAAAATTCGCAAAACACGACTGAAGATTTTCTACATAAATGTCATTTGCTTTCCCATGGGATGATATGATTTCGATGCACAGAAAACATGGGCAGGTAGCAGCATTCACAGGCTTTACAAATATATAACTTATGTTGCAAATTCCTTTATAAAAATGGATTTAAAAAGTTAATTGTATGCGCGACAGACGAGTGTATAGACATGAAACTAGCTCCGAGACCAAATTAGTCCCAGAAACAGCGGTGGTAAGGGATGCGGTGTTATGGGAGAAATGTTGTGTGTAGGTGTTGCACAACCTTCTAAACAAATAAAAGATGTAGAAGATAGACCGGCCCGGGCAAACGGTAGGAGATAGAGAAATAGCGCCGTAGTAAAACTTGTAGGAAACCTTGGTGAGACTTTGAAAGGTGACAAAAAACAGACCAAGATGACTGACTTCAAGGTACTGGCAACCGCTGGCAACCCAGCAAATAAAGGAAAGCGGGCAGATAATATTTCTGAAGATCAGTAATAGAACCAAGATCTAATTTTCTTTTCTTGGCTACTGTATTTTTTATATCCCTGTTTAATTTCTGCTCGGGTTCCACGTCTTTAGGGTAAAAGCTAAAGCTGTTACATTGCTGAAACTCAGAAAGCCTTGTGATGATCCCATATCCCTCCAACGATATCTTTACTGTGTGTAACATACTAATTAATTGCTCGAAGTAATGATACTTGTCAGCACCGTCAGGTTGACGGATCAGCTAGCGTAAGTTTGAGGTAGAAGACTATACTAAGGGTTAGAAGTTGGGGAAAGTATATGAACAGTAGGCAAGTAGGATCATTTACAATAAATTGTTTCATGTGCATTTTTCATTGTAATCGAATTGACACAGTGAGGTTAACATTTGCGAAGACCAGTATTTTACCAAAAATGAAGCGCTATTCGTGACCTCTTATAGATTCTCATTCATGCAGGTGGTAGCATGCAGGAAATAAGCTGAACAAGTGATAGGAGCGTCCTCGTTGAAGTAAACACATCACACTGTCTCCGAGTTGTAGCTTCACCGGAAAGGTTCTCCTTGTTTTGGATGATTTGGGTCCGGAGTATTTTCGAAGCAGTCCATTTGACCAAGGCAAATCATGCCAGGCGTACTTAGACCACGTAATGTGTGATGCTGGAGCTGGGGGTATCTCACTTCATAGATATTAAGCCTATTGAGGAGCAATACCAGCCTGAGTGTTTTATTTCGTGTGCTCACCGAAAGTAAACTGATGCTAGTATAATCGTCTGCCGAAAAAAGAGATTCAGTTCGAACAATCGAAAAACTTGTGGAAAATTGATGTTGGCTGGCGCAGGTTATTGCGTGTACCCACTTTCTTCTTGCGTGTTTAAGCAGCATTGCCTATAAAAGAACGATTTAATCAAGCCAATGCAACGCCTAGGTAAGGTACTATGGAGTACAGGAATGTGCTCGGCTGGCTAGTAAATGTTTAATAGTCCAAGAGCCCGCGAACGCCAGACATACGTTATTTTATAAAAGCTGAAAATTCTTGTATATGTGCCTCTAGTACAGGTAAGAACGATCCCCACCCATGTTACCTGGGTAGTGGTTCCTTTGGCAGGTAGCAGGTAATAAAGGTATATAAAATTGTATCTTAAATTCGTTAATTTATAAAACTCAATTTTTTGATATTTCATTCGTAGTAATATTAATATTCGCGTTATGCATTGCCAGACACCTACTATGGTTCCAACCCCCTGCCAGACACCCCTAAATTATAATAATTTGTAATTCTACTTACGTTAGATTGTAAAATCTGAATTTTATATATGTTATTTGAGGCACTATAAAATGATGTTTTCTCAGTAGCCAGACAGTTTCGAGGGTTCTATCATCCTGCCAGACGCATT